>CM044007.1:22555680-22773180 GCA_024085815.1 Flaveria linearis | reverse complement strand
GAGTCCTTGGTTATGGTGCACTTAGGGTTTCTCATATTCACTGTTTACACAAACTCATGTACTTACGTGATCTAGGTAACCTCTAAGGGTTGACTGTTCACTTTTCTTTCAAGTAAACTCTAGTACTCAATATGTGTATCAGGTGAGTTCATGCCCCACTGTTTTACTAAATCTCTTTTGGGGGAGATAGCATACTGGTAATGTTACAAACGCTTTTTATATTTAAGATGTGTATGATATTAATATGGTGCTGTTTACCATGATAAAGTCCTCACACTTTCGAATTGTTAATATTGAATAGCGGGGAAACTTGGGTAGTACTACTGGGTGTGACGAGCCCCACCTGTGTGACTCGAGGTCAACCGGGTGCAATTTGTCCTATGATTATTCGTCACGATATGGTGAAGTCGTGACGGGAGGCAAACATAACACAGTCAGCTTCAATGTCGAAATCACTATGTATTAATATCAATTTGTTAATGGACTAGCTATCTATTACAATGCACATGCTTATTTATACACTATTGATAAACTGTTATGTTTATACGCAAACTCTTGAACTCACCAACCATGTGTTGACTTTTTAGTATGCTATTCTCAGGTCGTTAATCCGGATTACCAGTAGGAGCACTGCACGAGTCAAGCATACATTTGTTTATCTTTCCATGTTGTGTTTTAAACAGTTGGTTGGCGCATGTTTTGCCATTTTATACCTTTTTATATTTTGGGTTTGTTTTATTACTATACGCTTCCGCATGATGTTTAAAAGTTTAAAATCTGGTTTGGTTTATGTTAAATGTAGCATATAGAGTCGTTCCGAGTAACTATTGACTGTGATCCTGGTTTGTTCACACGCCTCGCGGTAAAACTCGGCACGTGGATTTTGAGGGTGTGACAGATTTATCTGTCACACCCTCAAAATCCACGTGCGGAGTTTTACCGCGAGGCGTGTGACAGATGTTATAGTCTAGTATGTATGCAACCTAGTTCTCTATAACCTATGGCTCTGATACCAATCTAGCATTCATATCATAATCCCAATGTTCATACAACATCATTAACACCCTAATAACACCAATTCATCCTTGAATTATCAAGTTCATGCACAAAAGTTACTATTTTTAGTAACCTATGAACAAAGTTCTCAATTCACCAATTTCTTGCATGATTCATGTTTCCTAGCATTCATACTAACTAATTAACATCCAAACAACATCAAACAACAATCAATTCCACAAAAGCCCCAAAATTTTCGAATTAGGGTTCATGTACATCAAGGTTCATGATCAATCAACCAAAAGTGTAGTTTTCTTGCATAATCAACCTTAATCAACATACACACAACCTAACTAACATGTGAACAACATCAAAACATCAAAATTTCAGCCTATTGAACACCCAATTCGCAGCCATGGTTCGACCATATCAAGAAACCCATAAAAACATCAAAACTAACCTTCAATTCGCGTGTATACTTGTTAATGAAGATCCAAATCGCGTTCTAGCACTTGAAATCGATCAAAACCATGAAGATTTGAGGGTTGTAGATTTAAAAACGCAGAAAGAGAGGGAGAGAGGGCTGCAGGTCGGTCTATGGTGTTTGGGTGGGGGTTTGGGTGTCTAATTTTAACCAATTTACAAGTACACGCCCTCTAAAACTTCCACTTTGTATTTTTTTGAAAGTTAAGTTTTTAAAATTTGATGTAATTTTAACTACATTTAACTATAGCATGTCTTCTTAGTAAGGATGGTAGTATGCGTCCACGACCACACTCCCGTCAATGATGTTGACGGTTATGGTCACACAGACTCTTCCTACCACTTCACCCCATCCGTTGTGGACTTCAAAGCTACAATCAAAAGTATTACTCATTTTGTCCTGAAAAGTACACTTAAACCAGTCAACAAAATGTTGGTGAGAACATAGGTTTAATCCAAACAAATATTTTGTTGATGTGTTAACCATAATCAAAATTACAACCAAACCTGCTCAAACATAATCATACTGTCATGAAATAATAAGAATCAGATAATATTACATCCTAACCCCCATTCGGTTAGATAGGGGAAAATATTAGCAACCCTCATCCGGTTGGTACAAATATCTTCCTAAGTAACGTTACCAATATTATTGACCGGTTCCTCATCCGAACTAATGGTTGTGTCGCAAATGACAGTAAGCAAACAAAAATATTTTCAAAAGCAACACATCAACCCACAAGTATACTTTTCCCCCAAAACGTTACGGAATACCAAATGGTTGAAAATGGGGCTATGAACTCACCGTATCTTCCCACTTGAACCTAACAAGATAGTTCACAGTGTCAGATAATACTTCAAATAATTTTTTCTGGTTTTCATTGACTGTAATATTTATAAAAATACCTTCGAGTCTCCAAATATTCTTATATAGAGAATTAAACAATAATCATAACAGAGGACTTCTTATATAGATTCAAGCACCATATAATTTTATCAAAGTCCAAATCAAAACAGAATAGTTTCTGTAATTTTCACAATAATCATAACACTTAGCAAAAATATTTATACTGTTCCATAAATCATGAAAATTATATATTCTGTAGTATATACTTTAATATTTTATCTATGATTTTATCAGAATTTATAATTTATTTTAAGTATTTATTATGCTTTATTTACTACAAAACATATGAAAATTCGTATCTTTATCATAATAAGGTATAAAATTCTGAAATAATTCCAGAGGCTTTTATACCTCAAAAGAATCATTCTGAGATTTTATCAGAATTTTCCCGAGTTTATTTATATTTTTGACATTTTCTTCTATTTTCTATTCTAAAATAATTTATATAAATTATTTTGTTTATCAAAATTATATCAAAATCTCCAGTTTATTATTTTAGTATAAAGACAAGAATTTTCCATGTTTATTCCCACAATTGCTTTCATTAAATATTTACTTTGATTTTTCTTAATATTTATGTTATATGTTTTGTAAATTTCTAATATATTTTTATAAAATACAAGTTCCTGGATTTTGGAACTTTGTTACTCAAAACTAGTAGTTTTAAGTCTCCTAAACTGGGTTTTAGGTGACCACATCCATTTATATACATACATATCAATATGTATGTATATATATAGGTTTTGTAACATATATGTAATCTAAACCTTTTTATTCACCTTAGATGATGTGCTTGATGATGTTTTCGACTTCTGGAATCCAAAGACAAGGCAACGAGGTCGTGGATGGTGCGTGGTTTATGGTGGTTTGGTGTTTGAGTTATCGGGTGGGGTTGTTGTTTATGTTAAGAGGTAGAGGAGTTGTTTGGAGCGACAAGGTGGTGAAGTTAATGATTGTAACCATGGGAGAAGGGCAGAAGGTGGCTGGAGATGGTAGTAATCAGGTGGAGGTGGTGTTGTGTGTCTATAGATGAACCGAGAGAGATATGGAAGATGTTGGTTGTGGTGCTCGAAGGTGAGGGTCTCGGCTGGATTAAATGGAGAGGTCTCCATCATTACCCTAGGGTCCTAGGCTATAGGTGGCAGGTTTTTAGCAAGGTGAGTGTCCTCTTGGTGCTAGGTGGCGGTTTTGGAGGTGCCCAAGGTGTGAAAGGTGGTGTTGAGGTGGCGAATGGTGGTGGTTTGGTAGTGTGAAAGCAAGAAAACCGTAGGGATGCTTGGGATTGCCATATTCCCTTATGATGAGGTTTCACATGGGATTTAGACTAGCATGCATCTATATTCAATGAATTGAGGTGATGGTTTGTTTGGGTGGCGGTAAAGTGGTGTTTTAAGATGAGAAAGCAAAGAAAACCGGGTATATGGTGGTAAGAAACCGAGAGGTATGGTGGTTTGGGTGGTTTGGTAAGGTGGTGGTTTCCGGGTGTTATCATAGGGTCTTTAGGTTTAAGTTTTAGGGTTTTAGTGTTTAGATTTAGGATTAAGTTTTGTTTTAATGGATATACATAATTCAATTCTTGCACCTTTAATATTTATATGCATGTACATGCAAAACATATATACAAAAATATGATATATGTATGCATGTGTATCAATATATATATATAGGATCATGCATGCGTGAACATCTAATATATATATACATATATACTCAAATTTTTCATATACGTATACATAGGTAAACATGCATACGTAAAAACTTGTATGTATATACACGTATGTGGGGATTTCGGGTGTGTAAACATACATGCATACGTAAATTATTAATATATAGGCACGTATGTAACATGCATATATATATATATATATATAAAATTTCTCGAGTTAGTATATAGAATATTTTTAGGGTCGTCACATTCTCCCCCCGTTAAAAGAATTTCGTCCCGAAATTCAGTGGAGTATACTTTAGAAACTTAAACAAGTGTTACCTTGAAACAGGTGGGGATACTTTTTCTTGATTTCATCTTCTCTTTCTCAGGTGTATTCTGGTCCTCTTTTTGCATTCCACTTGACTTTCACTATGGGAATTTTACTTCTCCTTAACTTCTTTATTTCTTTTCCTATAGTGGCTATTGGTTCTTCCACAAAATGCAGTTGTCTATCTATCTGTATTTCTTGAATTGGTATTTCTAGGGTTTCATTGGTGAGGCATTTCTTAAGATTGGACACATAAAATGTGTTGTGTACTTCACTTAATTCCTGTTGGTAATTCCAACTTATATGCTACAGGACCAATTTTATCAATAACTTTAGATGGACCAATGTACTTAGGGTTCAACTTACTAGATTTCCTAATCCAAAAGATTCCTTTAAAGGTAAATATTTTTAAATAGGTTTTGTCTCCAAAATTTTCAATGCAGGGAGCAGGGATTTAGTATTCACATGAGGGATTATGATCCAGAACATAATAGTATTAATAGACAAGAAATAACAGTGGCCAGGTGTCATTGCTTATCTATTGCAATTATAATGTTCTAGCCATTATCCTCCATGATACACCAAAACCCATTACCCAATACCTATGCAATTAATCAAATTATCTGAATATTAGTTAACCCAAATGGCATTACAAGAAACTCGTAATGTCCGTACCTAGTTCTGGATGCAGTCTTAGAAATGTTATCTCCCTGTACTCTTAATTGTTGATATCCAGATCTTAAGTCTATTTTTGAGAAATAACTAGATCCATGTAGTGGATCAAACAGATCATCAATTCTAGGGAGTGGATATTTATTCTTTATGGTAACCTTATTAAATTCCCTATAATCAATACACATTCTAAAGGTTCCATCCTTCTTTTTAACAATTAATACTGGTGCTCCCCAAGGGAATATACTAGGACGTATGAATCCTTTATCTAACATTTCCTGTAACTGAGTCATGAATTCTTTCATCACAGTTGGTGCTAAACGATAAAGTGTTTTGGCAATAGGGGTTGTTCCTGGTATCAATTCTATTTTAAATTCTACTTGACGAGGGGTGGTAGTCCAGGTAGTTCATCAGGGAACACATCAGCATATTCATTTATAACAGGAACACTTTCCAAATTTTCCTTATCAAGTTGTGTATCAAAAATATGAGCCAAGAATGCTAAACAATTCTTGTTAAGGTATTTTCGTGCTTTTTCACAAGTAATCAGTTTCACAGTATTACATGGTCTATCACCATAAATGCAGAGAATTTTGTTTTCCTTATTCAAAGGAATTTTCTTATCACAAATGATTTCAACATGATTTACACTTAACCAATCCATTTCTACTATGATATCAAATCCTCCTAACTGAATAGGTATCAGATTTATATCAAAACGGTACTCATCTAAATTTAAGATGCAATTAGGAATGATTTCGTCAGCTTCAATTATCTTATCATCAGCTAATTCTATCACATAATTGTCACGTAATTTTTCAAATGTTAGACTAATTGATGGTCTAAGGGTATGTGAGATAAAACTGCGGGTTGCTCCTGTATCAAATAATACTTTAGCATAGTGGTTATTGATAAGGAACGTACCCGTAACTACTTCTGGTTCCTTCCAAGCTTCGTCAGCTTGTATCACAAAAGCTCTTCCACAAGGGTGGTTTTGGTTAGTTGGAGCCTTACCCTTTCGTTGTGGACATTCATTTCGAAAATGACTTTCACTTCCACATTGAAAGCAAACGGTTTTGTTGCTGGTAGGGTTTCTACAGTCTCGAGAAACGTGTCCCTTCCTTTTACAGTTATAACACACCACTGTCATACAGTTTCCTGTATGATATTTTTGACAGATATTGCACTGTGGTGGTTTTTCTATTTTCTTTCCTTGAGTTGTTCCCAAATAGTTTCTAGGTGGAGGTCGGGTTACTCTTTTCTGGGAATTTTCACCAAATCTCCTTCCCGAATAGTTTTCAGTCCACTTCCTCTTTTCTCCTACCCGTTGGTGCCCCAATGATCCATTCCTGATCATTTCATCTGTCAGACTTCCTGACAAGATTACTACTTCTTGAAAGGTTTTGGTTCTAGCAGATTTCACTAATCCTCTTATTTGTGGCACTAATCCCTAAATATACCTTCCTATCCTTTTGGATTCTGGGGTTATCAGGTGTGGTACTAACCTAGATAGTTCATTATACCTATCAATGTACTCCCGGTGTGCAGATCCTTTCATTTCTAATGCTAGGAATTCAGCTTCTAGTTTTTCTATTTCATTGTATGGGCAGTATTTTTCTATCACTAGGTTTCTAAATTCTTCCCAGCTCAGCTTATTCATAATATTCCTACCCTTAGTATGTATTTCCATTTTCCACCAAGATTGGGCTTCTCCTTTTAAGGAATGTGAAGCAAACAATGTTTTGAGATTTTTAGCACAGTTGCTGATTTCCAGAACTCCTTCCATGTCATCTAGCCATCTCAAAGCTTGTACTGCTCCACCTTTGCCATCAAATTCCCGAGGTCTACAGGACATAAAGGTTTTTTAGGAACATCCTTTTGACATTCCATTTAGGATTTCTTCTTCCTGTTGTTCTTCCGTTTTTATGTTTTCAGGCCCGGTTGGTGGGTTTGAGGTAGTTTCAAAATTCAAGTTTTGCTGAAGTTGGTTAATTAGGGTAGGTAAAGTAGCTTCTAGTTGTTAGGCTACTATCTGGGATATCCTATCAGTTTCATTGACATCAGGGTTTACGGGTGTTTCTTCCCAGAGTCTGGTTCTGGGTCGCCCCACTCGAGTTGTTCTCCGGACAGGCTGAGTGTTTCTTTTTGGTGGCATGATTTACTATAGTGAATTTCAATGTTACTATTGCAAATAAATATCTTAACACATAATTTATTTAACATAATTCAAATAAATATGTTAACACAAAATACATATATCAGTTAAGCTCTTATTTCTTTTTATTCTAACAAGTTGAACTATAACTATTAGTTTCTACCAAACCATTTCCACATCCTGGTAAAAAGACTTGGCTTGGGTGTCTTGAGCTTCTTAATATCCTTTTGGATTTTCCAGATTCCCAGCTGTATCTTCTTAAGTTTCTTAAGAGTCTGTCGGGCTGTTTTTACCTGATCCAACTCTAGTTTAATAACTTTATCTTCATTCAGGGGAGAAACAGGAGGTTGTGTCTCTATATCCTCAGTTGGTATAGCTCTAAACCTGTTTCCACGTTTTACCTTTTTCCTAGGAGTTATAATCGTATATCCTCCTCTTTGCACTGATGCACGTCTAACATAAAACCTTGATGTATTTTTCATTCCAGTTAGGGACATATTTATATCCTGCTGAGGTTCTGATTCAGGTACTATTTCTTTGGGACTGCTATGGTATGGTTCTTCTGAAGGGTCGGTTTCATAACGAATACTATCTGGACTCATACTGCAAAATTTCTTAACAAGGTTTCACAAAAAGGGTTAGTCAAATAGGTCTTGTTAAAATCTTAAACATAAAATCATGAAATTTCACATAATCCACATAAATTCACATAAAATCATAAAGTATCTTTCGAGCTTATGGTTATAGTCTAGTTATTTACCTAAAATAACTAATTCTCTATAACCAATAGCTCTGATACCAACCTGTCACATCCCGGTGGAAGCGTGAAACGACGTTCGAGTGTGACTAGCTTTTATCAGAGTGTAGTGGTTTATATTAAATAAACACAAATATAATCGAAACATAATACAGACATGCTTTATTCATAATATTCGAGGAATTACATCTATTACATAAGTTTTCAAAATTTGATGTAATTTTAACTACATTTAACTATAGCATGTCTTCTTAGTAAGGATGGTAGTGTGCGTCCACGACCACACTCCCGTCAACGATGTTGACGGTTATGGTCACACAGACTCTTCCTACCACTTCACCCCATCCGTTGTGGACTTCAAAGCTACAATCAAAAGTATTACTCATTTTGTCCTGAAAAGTACACTTAAACCAGTCAACAAAATGTTGGTGAGAACATAGGTTTAATCCAAACAAATATTTTGTTGATGTGTTAACCATAATCAAAATTACGACCAAACCTGCTCAAACATAATCATACTGTCACGAAATAATAAGAATCAGATAATATTACATCCTAACCCCTATTCGATTAGATGCAGGAAAATAGTAGCAACCCTCATCCGGTTGGTACAAATATCTTCCTAAGTAACGTTACCAATATTATTGACCGGTTCCTCATCCGAACTAATGGTTGTGTCGCAAATGACAGTAAGCAAACAAAAATATTTTCAAAAGTAACACATCAACCCACAAGTATACTTTTCCCTCAAAACGTTACGGAATACCAAATGGTTGAAAATGGGGCTATGAACTCACCGTATCTTCCCACTTGAACCTAACAAGATAGTTCACAGTGTCAGATAATACTTCAAATAATTTTTTTCTGGTTTTCATTGACTGTAATATTTATAAAAACACCTTCGAGTTTCCAAAATTTCTTAATTTATAATAAATTGTGATTTATTCAAAAATCACACATAAAATAGCTATAATTGCTCAAAAATTACCAAATTTGGTAAAATATAAGTTTGAACAATATGAAATTTTTCATAAATTTCCCAGCCTTAATTTCCTCACAAATTATTTCCCATAAATTCCACAATATTCTCAATATTTATCATAATATCCTCTACTATCCAATAATTCCTGAAAATTTCATAGAAATTCTTCCAATAATTAAGTAATATTACATAATTTTTAAAGAATCCAACTCTTGACAGATTATTTTCTGTAAATGTCCTAACATTCCCATAATTGTTTAAAAATACCTTCTGTTCACGAAAAATTTCCAAAACTTAACAGAGGACTTTTTATATAGATTCAAGCACCATATAATTTTATAAAAGTACAAATCAGAACATAATAGTTTCTGTAATTTTCACAATAATCATAACACTTAGCAAAAATATTTATACTGTTCCATAAATCATGAAAATTATATATTATGTAGTATATACTTTAATATTTTATCTATGATTTTATCAGAATTTATAATTTATTTTAAGTATTTATTATGCTTTATTTACTACAGAACATATGAAAATTCGTATCTTTATCATAATAAGGTATAAAATTCTGAAATAATTCCAGAGGCTTTTATACCTCAAAAGAATCATTCTGAGATTTTATCAGAATTTTCCCGAGTTTATTTATATTTTTGACATTTTCTTCTATTTTCTATTCTAAAATAATTTATATAAATTATTTTGTTTATCAAAATTATATCAAAATCTCCAGTTTATTATTTTAGTATAAAGAAAAGAATTTTCCATGTTTATTCCCACAATTACTTTCATTAAATATTTACTTTGATTTTTCTTCATATTTATGTTATATGTTTTGTAAATTTCAAATATATTTTTATAAAATACAAGTTCCTGGATTTTGGAACTTTGTTACTCAAAACTAGTAGTTTTAAGTCTCCCAAATGGGTTTTAGGTGACCACATCCATTTATATACATACATATCAATATGTATGTATATATATAGGTTTTGTAACATATATGTAATCTAAACCTTTTTATTCACCTTAGATGATGTGCTTGATGATGTTTTCAACTTCTGGAATCCAAAGACAAGGCAACAAGGTCGTGGATGGTGCGTGGTTTATGGTGGTTTGGTGTTTGATTTATCGGGTGGGGTTGTTGTTTATGTTAAGAGGTAGAGGAGTTGTTTGGAGCGACAAGGTTGTGATGTTAATGATTGTAACCGTGGGAGAGGGGCAGAAGGTGGCTGGAGATGGTAGTAATCAGGTGGAGGTGGTGTTGTGTGTCTATAGATGAACCGAGAGAGATATGGAAGATGTTGGTTGTGGTGCTCGAAGGTGAGGGTCTCGGCTGGATTACATGGAGAGGTCTCCATCATTACCCTAGGGTCCTAGGCTATAGGTGGCAGGTTTTTAGCAAGGTGAGTGTCCTCTTGGTGCTAGGTGGCGGTTTTGGAGGTGCCCAAGGTGTAAAAGGTGGTGTTGAGGTGGCGAATGGTGGTGGTTTGGTAGTGTGAAAGCAAGAAAACCGTAGGGACGCTTGGGATTGCCATATTCCCTCATGATGAGGTTTCACATGGGATTTAGACTAGCATGCATCTATATTCAATGAATTGAGGTGATGGTTTGTTTGGGTGGCGGTAAATTGGTGTTTTAAGATGAGAAAGCAAAGAAAACCGGGTATATGGTGGTAAGAAACCGAGAGGTATGGTGGTTTCGGGTGGTTTGGTAAGGTGGTGGTTTCCGGGTGTTATCATAGGGTCTTTAGGTTTAAGTTTTAGGGTTTTAGTGTTTAGATTTAGGATTAAGTTTTGTTTTAATAGATATACATAATTCAATTCTTGCACCTTTAATATTTATATGCATGTACATGCAAAACATATATACAAAAATATGATATATGTATGCATGTGTATCAATATATATATATATAGGATCATGCATGCGTGAACATCTAATATATATATACATATATTCTCAAATTTTTCATATACGTATACATAGATAAACATGCATACGTAAAAACTTGTATGTATATACACGTATGTGGGGATTTCGGGTGTGTAAACATACATGCATACGTAAATTATTAATATATAGGCACGTATGTAACATGCATAATATATATATATATAAAATTAAACAAAGTCACAGTCAAGAAGAAAGATGACACGTTTCGAATATGCATCGATTATAGGGAATTAAACAAAGTCACAGTCAAGAACCGATACCCTCTACCCCGTATCGACGACTTGTTTGATCAGCTACAAGGATCAAGCTATTACCCGAAGATCGACTTGAGGTCTGGTTATCATCAACTCAGAGTCCGTGAGGAAGACATCTCCAAAACCGCATTCCGTACTCGTTATGGTCATTACGAGTTCTTGGTCATGCCTTTTGGGTTGACAAATGCACCTGCGGTGTTCATGGATCTCATGAACCGCGTGTGCAAACCCTATCTCGACCAGTTTGTTATTGTGTTTATCGATGACATACTGATATACTCTAAGACCAAGGAGGACCTTGAAGAGCATCTACGATTAATCTTGGAATTACTGAAGAATGAGCAACTGTACGCTAAATTCTCTAAGTGTGACTTTTGGATACGCGAAGTGCTGTTCTTAGGTCATATCGTTAATGAGAAGGGTATACATGTTGATCCTGCCAAGATTGCGGCGATAAAGAATTGGGCTATACCTAAAACACCGAGCGAGATAAGGCAATTTCTGGGGTTAGCAGGATATTACTGACGATTCATAGAGGGATTTTCTAAGATTGCACAACCTCTCACAGCTTTGACCCACAAAGGAACGACATACAAATGGGGTGAAAATCAAGAGGCGGCTTTTCAGCTATTAAAACAGAGACTCTGTAGTGCACCGATACTGGCACTGCCAGACGGAACAGATGATTTCGTGGTGTATTGTGACGCATCCATTCAAGGATTGGGTTGTGTCCTGATGCAACGCGACAAAGTGATAGCTTACGCCTCGAGACAACTGAAGGTTCACGAGAAGAACTATACCACCCATGACCTGGAATTGGGAGCAGTAGTTTTTGCTTTGAAGATTTGGAGACATTACTTGTACGGTACCAAATGCACTATCTACACCGATCACAAGAGTCTTCAACATATCTTTGAGCAAAAGGAGTTAAATATGAGGCAACGTCGTTGGGTAGAACTTCTTAACGATTATGATTGTGCTATCAAGTAAAATCCTGGAAAGGCGAACGTAGTTGCCGACGCCTTAAGCCAAAAAGAAACAGCTAAACCCAGGCGCGTACGAGCCTTACAACTCACGATCAGTACCCACCTACCCGAACAAGTTAAGGAAGCACAGATAGAAGCCTTGAAAGAGGAAAATATTGGTTCTGAATCATTACAGGGAATGGATAAGCAATTGGTAGTGAAAGAGGATGGAATTCGGTACTTCATGGATAGACTTTGGGTGCCTGTCTATGGAAACCTGAGAGATTTGGTTATGAGTGAGGCACACAAGTCTAAATACTCCATACATCCTGGATCTGACAAGATGTATCACGACTTAAAGGCGCACTATTGGTGGCCTAATATGTAGGCGGATGTAACTACGTATGTGAGCAAGTGTTTGACCTGTTCGAAGGTAAAGGTGGAATACCAAAAACCATCTGGACTGTTACAACAACCCGAGATACCAATATGGAAATGGGAACAAATTTCTATGGATTTTATCACGAAATTACCCCGGACTAGTACTGGTTGTGACACAATCTGGGTTATTGTGGACCGGTTGACCAAGTCCGCTCACTTCCTTGCAATCAAGGAAACGGATAAGATGGAGAAACTAATCCTATTGTATCTTAAGGAAATCGTTTCGAGACACGACGTACCAATCTCAATTATCTCTGATCGCGATGCTCGTTTCACGTCACACTTCTGGCAATCACTGCAGAAATCTCTGGGTACACGATTGGATATGAGTACTGCTTATCATCCACAGACCAACGGTCAGAGTGAGCGTACCATACAGACTTTGGAGGATATGCTACGTGCTTGTGTGATTGACTTCGGGAACAACTGGGAAGTTCACCTGCCTTTGGTGGAATTTTCCTATAATAACAGTTATCACACTAGCATACAGGTAGCACCATTCGAGGCTTTGTATGGGAGAAAGTGTAGATCACCGGTTTGCTGGGCTGAAATTGGTGATAGTCAACTAACGGGTCCCGAGCTAATACATGAAACCACTGAGAAGATTGTGCAGATACGGAATCGTATGGCAGCAGCGCGAGATAGACAGAAAAGTTATGCTGACAAGAGACGGAAACCTCTAGAATTTCAAATTGGCGACAAAGTGTTATTGAAAGTCTCACCGTGGAAAGGCGTAGTTCGGTTTGGCAAGCGAGGAAAGCTAAATCCGAGGTATGTTGGACCATTTAAGGTATTGGAAAGGATAGGTCCAGTGGCCTATCGGCTAGCCTTACCTGATTCATTGAGTGGAGTCCACAATGTGTTTCACATTTCAAATCTGAAGAAGTGTTTATCGGATGAGACACTAATTGTACCACTAGAAGATGTTCAAGTGGATGAACAATTACGCTTTATCGAAGAACCCGTTGAGGTGATGGATCGTGAGGTGAAAACACTTAAGCAGAGCAAAATACCTATAGTCAAAATTCGTTAGAACTCGCGACGTGGACCGGAATTCACGTGGGAACGTGAAGATCAAATGAAGCTTAAGTACCCTCAACTGTTTGAGACGATGCCTGCAGACAACGGTATTGATTTAAATTTCGGACGAAATTTCTTTCAACATGGGGATGATGTGACAACTCATCCAAAACTCACTCGATTTTGATTTCTGTGTGCCAATGCAGTAGACCAGTGATGGAACACTCTCACCATAGGATGAAACACTCTCACCATGTAACGCAATTTTCAGGACGAAAATTCTTTCAACATGGGGATAATGTGACATCCGGAAATCTTCCGTTACAAAACTCCGTTAGTTCCGTTAAGTTTTGCATACACGTGTCCGTAAGCACACACTAGTTGTCGTTTAACATTGGTGACTTAATAATAATTAATAATGTTAATTTAATAATAATCTACTTGATTAGATGATTATTGTGTTATGCTTATGTGTTTACACGATTTAAAGACTATTCGGGAATTTTATCGCGTAACGCGGAAACGCGTGTGTTATTTCGTATGTCTTGTGTTTTTACAAAATAAAATATCTAAGGGTTACCATTAGTTTATATGTTTATATTGTTAAGTTAAAAACACATTACAAAGAGTTAAAACTTAACTTTTAAAAAAATACAAAGTGGAAGTTTTAGAGGGGGTGTACTTGTAAATTGGTTAAAATAAAACACCCAAACCCCCTCCCAAACACTATAGACCGACCTGCAGCCCTCTCTCCCTCTCTTTCTACGTTTTTCAGCCAAGAACCCTCAAATCTTCATGGTTTTGATCGATTCCAAGCACTAGAACGCGATTTGGACCTTCCTTGACAAGTATACACGTGAATTGAAGGTTAGTTTGGTGTTTTATCGTGATTTCTCATCTTGGCCGAACTCTGCTGCGAAATTAATGTTCAATAGGCTGAAATCTTGATGTTTTGATGTTTTTCACATGTTAGTTAGGTTGTGTGTATGTTGATTAAGGTTGATTATGCAAGAAAACTACACTTTTGGTTGATTGATCATGAACCTTGATGTACATGAACCCTAATTCGAAAATTTTGGGGCTTTTGTGGAATTGATTATTGTTTTATGTTGTTTGGATATTAATTAGTTAGTATGAATGCTAGGAAACATGAATCATGCAAGAAATTGGTGAATTGAGAACTTTGTTCATAGGTTACTAAAAATAGTAACTTTTGTGCATGAACTTGATAATTCAAGGACGAATTGGTGTTATTAGGGTGTTAATTATGTTGTAGGAACATTGGGATTATGATATGAATGCTAGATTGTTGCTATGAAATCTAGAAATCTTAGGTTGAATGTTGTTGTTCATATCTTGCCAAAAGTAGAAGCTTTTTAGATATGAATTGATGAATTAGGTTGGTTTGATGTTGTTGATCATGCTTGGATGTTGTTATGAGCTTGAAATAGTACATTATTGATGAATTTTATGTTCATTGGGTGTTTAGTAGGTTTTGGGATAAACTTTCCCAAAAGGGAAACTTTATTTTGGATGAACATTGGATATTGGAAATTTGACATGTTCATGACATTAGGATCATGCTAGAATGCTTGTTGTCGATGCCTAATGTGTTAGAATCTGAGATTTGGGTTGTATGGAATGTTTAGTAGGTTATTGGGTGATTTATGCACTTTGATGATCATGTATGGTTTGGTATGATGATTAGTAACTAGGACATTATGTTTTGGGACTGGAAATTGATCGTATTGATGTATGTGGTATGTATTGGACATATTGAATGTGTTGTGATTAGTACGGATGATTATTTGGTAGATTATCTGTTTTGACCCATATGTGCTAAATCATGATTATCGATTATATAAGTAGGTTATGCATGATCTAACCTGTTATATGATACACTAGTTGTGTTATGAACACACTGAGTATGCTAGATCCTAAGAACTTACATGACTTGTATGATATATGCTCATGTCCGTTTAAATGGTTTACAACACATAATGTCACCAACGGGTCAAATGGGTCAACTGGGTCAAAAATGTCTATTCTTCTAAAACCTTGAGTCCTTGGTTATGGTGCACTTAGGGTTTCTCATATTCACTGTTTACACAAACTCATGTACTTACGTGATCTAGGTAACCTCTGAGGGTTGACTGTTCACTTTTCTTTCAAGTAAACTCTAGTACTCAATACGCGTATTAGGTGAGTTCATGCCCCACTGTTTTACTAAATCTCTTTTGGGGGAGATAGCATACTGGTAATGTTACAAACGCTTTTTATATTTAACATGTGTATGATATTAATATGGTGCTGTTTACCATGATAAAGTCCTCACACTTTCGAATTGTTAATATTGAATAGCGGGGAAACTTGGGTAGTACTACTGGGTCTGACGAGCCCCACCTGTGTGACTCGAGGTCAACCGGGTGCAATTTGTCCTATGATTATTCGTCACGATATGGTGAAGTCGTGACGGGAGGCAAACATAACACAGTCAGCTTCAATGTCGAAATCACTATGTATTAATTTCAATTTGTTAATGGACTAGCTATCTATTACAACGCACATGCTTATTAATACACTATTGATAAACTGTTATGTTTATACGCAAACTCTTGAACTCACCAACCATGTGTTGACTTTTTAGTATGCTATTCTCAGGTCGTTAATCCGGATTACCAGTAGGAGCACTGCACGAGTCAAGCATACATTTGTTTATCTTTCCATGTTGTGTTTTAAACAGTTGGTTGGCGCATGTTTTGCCATTTTATACATTTTTATATTTTGGGTTTGTTTTATTACTATACGCTTCCGCATGATGTTTAAAAGATTGAACTCTAGTTTGGTTTATGTTAAATGTAGCATATAGATTCGTTCCGAGTAACTATTGACTGTGATCCTGGTTTGTTCACACGCCTCGCGGTAAAACTCCGCACGTGGATTTTGAGGGTGTGACACCTATTTTACATATGTGTATACCAGACATAAACAATAAATTATCAAAAAATAACTAAATATTATCAGGTTTAACTTACATTTATGTAAATCAATGGTTTAAAATTTACATTTATGGGAGGGTTCTAATGAAACCTAGTTATAATTAAAAACTAAAAAAACCACTTTCTAACCCTTGATTTTTTTTATCTATGGTTTGGATTGATTAGTGGCATAATTGTAATTAAATAATGTTTAAAGGATTTAATTAAAAGCTCTAAAGGGTATATTAGGAATAATAAAATTGGTTTGACTTTAAAAAATACTAGATAATTAATAATTTCCTAAAAAATTGCATTCTCTCTCATATCTCTCCTTCATTTATAATTGTTTCCACCATTATTTTTTGTACAATTAATAAATTAGGTGGAAAAGATAGAAAATGAAAATAATAAATAAACAACCTACACTCACCTGTATGCAAATTTTTCAAATACGTGTACATTTATTGAGTATGCATGCTTACGTATATGTAAGAATAGATCGAAATAAGGAAAATGATAATAAACTACTAAGATACATATATGTAACAACAAACGCTACAAATAAATTGAATAAAATCATCAGTTGTTTACATTATATAACAACAAACACTGCAAATAAATTGAACAAAACCTTTCATTCTCCTTATTTTAATATACTAACATTTTTTTTTAATTTAACAAGTTATACTAAATTTTAGATATTAGATTAATTGACTATAAATTAAGTAAAAAACACAAACACAAATATGTAACCGCGTTAAACATGAGTTAATTTCAATATGTAACAATGTGTTACGTATATGTAATAATGATCTATGTATATGAAACATTATGTTACGTATATGTAACCTAATTAAACTTAATTTTCACCTTGAATCCAATCTCAAATCTTTTGACCATCTAACCACTTCAACTAATATTGTCGCATATGCAATCGTCATCATATACGCGTATGTAAGTATAACACATATACTAGGTACAAAACATTTTATTGAACTAAAAAATTACACATATAGATGTGGTCACGTATAAATAAACAAATACAAATGCAATATGATTACATATATGTACCTTATGATTAGATATATGTACCCTGGGTACATATATGTATCCTACCCAAATACTCTTTTACATATACATATATGTAACATTGGTACATATACGTATCCTACCATGATACCATTTTTTTCACATCCAATTGATTGATCTTCATCATCGTAGCTATCAAAGTTACATATATGTATCTCATAAGGTTACACTTTTCCATCCAGTTCATCGTCATCTTCATCTTCATCTTGGTTACATATACGTAACTAAGTTCATTATCATCATCATCATCATCATCATCATCATCATCATCATCATCATCTTGACATTACCAAGAAGATTTCTTCTTTACTTGATTCATTATAACGCACTTAACACCTTTCCACTTCTATCCACATGTATCCTAACCGTTTCTTCATCTTCGATCATGAGGTTGAACCCTAGTCGTACCCCAATATTGATTTGAGGCTATGAACGGAGCAGATAGTCATGTTCTTCAATGGTGGTATTTTCGTATTAATCGATTTCACATATCAATCGATTCCCATCTAAAGTCGATTTCTTATTTAACACCTTTCCATTATCGAACTCATCGCTATATTTGTAATCAAACACCGATTTCACCTGTTTAGGCCATGGTGCTGGTAGTGTTTGTAGGTGCCAACCGGAGCAGATGCTGGTGATCGATGGAGGCAAGGTGGCGGTGCGACGGTTCAGTTGGCGTCATCGATAGAAAGCTCGATTGAATCTTCAGTTTGATTTGAATTAGTCTACGAATATTGAAGATGATGATTTGAAGATAAATTGGTCAAAATTCAATAAGGAATTGAAAGTTAAACAATATTACCTAAATTAGTGGAGTGAAATTTTACTTATTTGCCCTTTTATTTAAAAGAATTAAAAAACTATTAGAAATTATGTGATTGGTTGATATTGGTTTTCTTGGTTTTTTCCTATAATGATGGTTTTCATTTGATCCCTCCTCTATATGTATATATATATGTATATATATATATGTATATATATGTATATATATGTATATATATGTATATATATATATGTATATATATTATATATATGTATATATATGTTATATATCTATATATATATATATATGTATATCTATATATATATATCTATATATATATATCTATATATATATCTATATATATATAATATATATATATATATATGCATATATATATATATATATATATATATATATATATATATATATATATATATATATATATATATATATAATAGTTTACGTGATATTCCTTTTCTTTTAATATAAGCTTGAATTTTGCCTGCACGATATGATTAAAATCAACAATATCGTGATCTCTATGCAAAATATTGTTGCATTATATTTATTATTTTGGCATTAATGTGAAACATAACCAAATGCTAACACCAGGGAAAGATTTAGTTTGGTCCGAATTAGTCTCTGTGGATTTACTGTTATACTTGGACTTGTTTACAAATAATAGGGGCGATACACCGGTTCGTTTTCACAGGTTGGGCCTTGGGGTAAAACATAATATAAACCCAAACAGCACATAAACCTGAAAATCAAGTTATACAAATGAACCCAAACTCGACTCGTGTATTTTCGTATTGACACAACATGGTGCATTTTACCTGGTTATTTTACATGTTACTTTTTTAAAGTTGTAAATTTAAAATAGACAAGCACAAATGTGTGTAAAACAATGAGGTTCAACCTATGACATTTCATGTACGTATTTCTTTGAGCGCCTTAGACATGTTGCTAGTTGGATTATGTCAAAAATGGTATCAGATCATACAATAACCACAACAAACTCTCGAATAATACTCAGACTAGAAATCAACAGTCGTACAAACCGAGATTCACAATAATGGTGAATCAGAATGAATGAACACAAATACAGAGCTTGAATTATCAACCAGATAACCCAGATGATCAAGATCTTCAGAGATTTTGAGAAAACCCTAATATGAGAGCGTGTGAGAGAGAGAGAGCGTACGAGAGAAGATATTTGTCGAATGATATCGAAGAAACAAACTCCAGCTCCATATATGCAAGCGAACTCAGCAGCAAGCCCACAAACAGCAGCAGCATAAGCCCACAAACAGCAGCATAAGCCCACAAACAGCAGCAGTATGCGAGCCCAGCAGCATAAGCCCACAAACACAAAACAAAAACATATTAGAAACAAATAAAAAGAAATATAATAAAATTGACATATATAATTTTAACACCCCCCCTCAATTTTATTTTCCAAAAGGATCAAACATATGAAGATGGTCAATTAAAATGCTATGCTGTTTTACCATTAAGCCTTTTGTAAAAATATCCGCACATTGATCAGCAGATTTAGTAGACATAGTTTTAATAAACCCGTTTGCAATTTTTTCACGCAAAAAGTATAAATCCAGCTCGAAATGTTTAGTGCGATCATGAAACACCGGGTTAGCAGCTATCGAAATGGCTGCATTGTTATCACACCACAAAGGGATAGGCAGAGAAAGCTGAACATTTAGCTCAGACATCAGATTAACAAGCCAAATGGCTTCACACGTTGCAGCACACATAGCCCGATATTCAGCTTCAGCAGAAGAGCGAGAAACAGTATTCTGCTTCTTACTCTTCCAGGCTACCACATTGTTACCCATGAAAATACAGAAACCCGTAACAGACTTTCGAGATATGAGACATTTTCCCCAATCAGAATCAGCAAAGACTGACAGGTTAAGCCTGTCACTCTTGCTAATTAGAATACCCTTTCCAGGGGCAGATTTAAGATACCGCAGAACACGTAAAGCAATCTGAAAATGAGTATTTGAAGGACAGTGCATATATTGACTCAAAAACTGAACTGCATAACATATATCAGGTCTTGTATGAGACAGATAAATTAGTTTACCAACAATTTTCTGATATGCAGTAATATTTTTAAGTTTAGAATCATCCTTAGAACACATATTCATAAGCACATAGTGAGGTTCAAGAGGGGTTAAAACAGGCTTACAGCCACTTAGCCCATATTCAGTCAATAATTCCATACAGTATTTGCGTTGAGACAAGCAAATACCATTATTATTTTTAACAACTTCAATACCCAGGAAATATTTGAGTTCTCCAAGATCTTTAATCAAAAATTTTGATTTCAAAAGATTTTTAACACAATTAATTTCCTGAACATTATTTCCAGTGACAATTATATCATCAACATATACAAGAAGAGCAATAAAGGTAGATTTCTCAGATTTGACAAATAGAGAATAATCACATCTGCTTTGAACAAAACCAATGTCTAAAAGCACACCAACAAGTTTTTCATTCCACATTCTAGGAGCTTGTTTTAGACCGTATAACGCTTTGTTTAGTTTACACACTCTAGATTCATTTTCCGAAAAATACCCATCAGGTAATTGCATGTAAACATCTTCATTAAGGTCACCATATAGAAACGCATTATTGATGTCCAATTGAAACAAGGTCCAATTATTTTGAACAGCTAAAGTAATGACACAACGCACCGTAACCATTTTTACAACTGGAGCAAAGGTTTCATCGAAGTCAATCCCTTCCTTTTGACTATAACCTTTGGCTACTAACCGAGCCTTATACCTTTCTATTTCTCCTGATGACTTATATTTAATTTTATATAACCATCGACAGCCAATAGGTTTTCTGTTAGGGGGTAATTCAACCAGATCCCATGTGTGATTACGGTTTAAGGCATTCATTTCCTCATTCATTGCGTTGACCCAATTAATATCATGTTTGGCTTCATGGTAGTGCTTAGGTTCCCTAGACTTGTTTAAAGCAGTGACAAAACATTTATTTTCAGCTGACAACTTAGAGTAATTAACAACATGCTCCATTCCAAATTTTACTTTTCCCTCAATTATAAAGTCATCAAGATTTTTTGGCATGGACCTATTCCTAACAGATCTTCTAGGTCCTACAGATGGATCATTGATTCCCTCAGGAGAGATGTTATTATCATTCACACTTTTTTCAGAATTTAGCTCAGCCATACTGCGTTCACCAGGATGAGGTTGCATAGACTCAGCCTCACTTTCCCTTGCACCCATTATTGGGTTGGGAGGCTGCTGAGTTCCTTGCACACCTTCTGAATCCTGTGATTCAGTTTGCTGAGTTTGATTCGATTTTTGTGTGTCTATCAAATCTCCCCCTTCATCATTGGGAATCTCCCCATTATGAGTGGGAATATCAGGTTGATTTTGCTCAAACACTTCAAAGAAATTAAACTGATTTGAAGAAGACTCAACATTACTAATATCAGAAGTGGAATTAATTTTAAAAGGAAAAATGGACTCATAAAATTTTACATCTCTAGAGAAGAAAATTGTTTGAGAATCAAGACTCCATACTTTATACCCCTTTTTAAATGGAGAATATCCTAAAAAAACACATTTTTCAGCATTATTTCCAAATTTATTGTGATTATTTAAGATAGTGCAAAAGCAAAGACAACCAAATACTCTAAGGTGGTTAATGGAGGGAGCAAAGCCAAACATGATCTCATATGGGGACTTACCATTTAAGATGGATGAGGGAGTCCTGTTAATTAAGTAGGCAGCCGTTAGAATGCAATCAGACCAAAAACGAATAGGAATTCCAGCTTCAAATAATAGAGTTCTGGCCACATTTAATAGATGTCTATGTTTTCTCTCGACAATTCCATTTTGTTGAGGGGTATAAGTACAAGTGGTTTGATGAATTATGCCATGTTGGTGAATTAGTTTAGACATATATTGATTTGTGAATTCAGCACCATTGTCTGTTCTTATAGCCTTTATAGAATGCCCAAATTGAGTCTTTATCATATTATAGAAGTTTTCAAAGTTGAGAACAGTCTCATGTTTATGTTTTAATAAGTAGACCCAAACAGTTCTTGAAAAATCATCTACTATGGTTAGAAAGAACTTATACCCTTCTCTACTTTGAATTTTATAAGGACCCCAAACATCTAGATGAATTAATTCTCCCACATGCTTGGTTTTATGTTCACTTAGAGGAAATGGTTCTCTGTGTTGTTTAGCCTTATGACAAACTTCACAGGGTTCCAGTTGATTGTCCTTAAGTTTAAAGGGTAGATTAAGTATTTTTAAGACATGGTCAGATGGGTGACCCAATCTAGAATGCCATAGGGTGATAGAAAGGGAACTGTTGAGACACACCTTATCAGGATTGGGGGAGTTATCACACAAATAAAGGCCATCAACTTGATTACCAGTCACCAGGAGTTTCTTGGTGAGCAAATCCTGAATATAGCATTTTGACTCATCAAACATGACACATACATTGTTGTACTTTACAAGTTTATGAACAGAGATCAAATTAACATTGTATTCAGGGACTACAAGCACATCAGAAAGAGTAATGCCCTCACTTAGTTTAAGGTTTCCAATTTTTGTGACTAATGCATTTGTACCATTTGGGTGCTTTACTGTAATATTCAGATTTGAAACATCTACAAGGTTAGTTAGTTTGTTTTCTGAAATTACCATGTGTTGATTTGCCCCTGAATCAATAATCCATCCATTCCATATGTTGGATGAGAAACAATTGAGATTATTGAAACTAGTGTTGCATACGTTGATTTTATTACCTCCAAAATTAGGTGTTTGAGATTTGTCATTTGATGAAATGTTCAGAAGACCCAACAGCTGAGTAACCTGCTCAGGGGTTAAAGACACAGAATTTGGAGAAGACATACTACTGGAGTTGGGGTCAGTTTTTTCCATTTTTGAGTTGTGAGACGACGGATTTTTTGAAACAGGATTATTTCTTGGTTTATTTCCTTGTGGGTAACCCACAATCTCAAAACATCTTTCCACAGTGTGTCCAATTTTGTTACAATGGCTGCATTTCAGGTTTGGGTTTGGACCTCTACCACTCCTTCTTTTATTATCATTAGATTGATTTAGTTTGGATGCAAATCCAACATTTTGAGTTTTAGAACTATTGCTAGATGTTCTATGTGACTCTTCCCTAGAGATAATTGAGAAAGCAGTTTTAATAGTGGGTAGAGGTTCTCTGGTTAATAAGTTTGTTCTGACAGGTTGGTAAATATCATCCAATCCCATCAGAAATTGCATTAATTTTATCATTTGATTAAAGTCATTAAACTCTTTAGAGGCAGAACAACTACAAGTGGGTAGTTGCACCATTGCATCAAATTGTTTCCACATAGTGTTTAGCTTATGATAATATTCAGCAACAGATAAACCATTTTGAGAGACAGAGTTAATTTTTTGAAACAGATTGAACACAACTGACCCATCAACTTTGTCGTATGTTTCTTTCAAGTCTGTCCAAACTTCGGATGCAAGTTTGGAATAGACTTGACCAACATAGAGTTCTTCACATATAGAATTAAGAATCCAGGTTAGCACAACAGAATTACAGCGATCCCATTGAGAACTGAGAACTTCATCATCCTTGGGTCTTTTACATGTTCCATCTATAAATCCTAATTTATTTTTGGCTTGAAGACCAAGTTTCATAGAATTGGCCCAGATGGTGTAGTTCTCGGTTCCTTTTAGTTTTATAGTAATTATGGTCAGACAACTGGACTCACTCGGGTGAAGATACAATGGATTACTAGAGTCCAGTTTGCTGACAAAATTATCAGTGACAGATAGGGATGAACTCTCAGCCATAGAACCAACAAGAAAAGAATGCAGCACACGTCACACACGCACAGAAACACAACAAGGTCAGAGCCAGGTTTTCACACCACTATAGTGGCAGATCAAGGATTAACCAAGTGTGTGAGATGCAGCACACCGCAAGACACGCAAGTGATGCACACAGAAACAGATAATATCACACAACACAGGGAGTTAAGCCCCCTGAAACAACCAGATGCTGGTACCCTAACCCAGCCAAACGTGCTTAAAGAACTAGACAGAGAGAGATAATAAGAAAACAGGGAAGAGATGTTCTCACAGCGCAAGCTACCCAAAATAAAGGGTACTCCAAAGCAGGTCAAGTAACTAACAACCTTCGAGGGTTGTAGTTACTGACAGAATACCAACAAAAGCAGATCAGCGAGGCGATGACCTCACCACGCAACCTTCTAGGGTTGCAAGAATCACCAGCGATGCTTGAGAGCCCGATCTTGCCTCCAACTAGGGTTGCGATGAAATCAGGGAACAATGAACCGTCGCGTATCAGGAACCAGATGCGGAAGCAGTGACGAACCACGGGTTTCAGAGATGACAGAAACCCTAGCCACAGTCGACGATTTAAGCGTCGAAATCACCAGAATCAAGAGCTCAACCTTCAGTGCTCTGATACCATGTCAAAAATGGTATCAGATCATACAATAACCACAACAAACTCTCGAATAATACTCAGACTAGAAATCAACAGTCGTACAAACCGAGATTCACAATAATGGTGAATCAGAATGAATGAACACAAATACAGAGCTTGAATTATCAACCAGATAACCCAGATGATCAAGATCTTCAGAGATTTTGAGAAAACCCTAATATGAGAGCGTGTGAGAGAGAGAGAGCGTACGAGAGAAGATATTTGTCGAATGATATCGAAGAAACAAACTCCAGCTCCATATATGCAAGCGAACTCAGCAGCAAGCCCACAAACAGCAGCAGCATAAGCCCACAAACAGCAGCATAAGCCCACAAACAGCAGCAGTATGCGAGCCCAGCAGCATAAGCCCACAAACACAAAACAAAAACATATTAGAAACAAATAAAAAAGAAATATAATAAAATTGACATATATAATTTTAACAGATTATACATGAAAAGATGCTTTTCGTTTTAAGCATGTGGGTATCTCCTTGTTTAAGACAAGTATCATTTCAAACCCTTGTTTTTTAATATGTTTAAGGTTGTTCTATTAGTCAATCCACAAATGTGCTAAGATGTAATGGAGTGGGAAATGGAGACCGGGGAGGGTGAGGAAATCACAGCTCCGGTTGGGAACACCACCCCCAAAACCCAATGTGGAAAAAAGGTCCAGACCCAATGGATTTTCATCGAACTTCATCACCCCCTTTCTCTTATATTCTTGATTTGTGTGGCTCATACGATGAAGCAATTAAAAAAACACGGACGGCTCCTTGTAAACTGGAAAAAACTAAAGAAAACAAAAAGTCCGATGTGACGCCAATGTTACAAGCTGGGGAACTTGGGACAACTCTCGCCCTAATGATTTCATTTTTCATGTAAAGAAACAAAATAGGTCATAATAGGTGTACGGTCAATATTGATCATTCGACCACTAGAGTCTAGAATATTTTAATTTTCGTTCTCTATGGCTACTTAAGCAATCAACTGTTCTTTAGTATTTCATTAAGTCTCTTGTACATTCAAGAAACCAAAGTATCATTTGATTCTTAAGTGATCTATTAAACCGTGTCCTCAAAATTCAAGAGATCAAAAGAGAGCATGTGATAAACAGTTATAGTATCTTATTCACTCGTCCAAGCATAGTGAAATTAAATCCTACTATGATTAGCAGAGTGTTCACTATTTGAGGATTTTTAAGGAGAATCCTACCTAAGTTAGTGGGTAGTTAGAAGACTGAGTACCACCCGGTTAGTGAAACGTTGAATAGGTGATCACAATTTTTTTAGTTAGAATATTGAGATAATAATCTGTATCGAGCTTGGAGAGAAGCTTTATAGTAAAGAAAAAGTCTTGATGGAAGAATTCCTGGGTGTCATTAAGGCCAGTTTATTAACACCAATTCTTTTCACTCTAAACCGAGTGTCTTTGTGTTGATCTCTTTTCTAACCTAAATATTTCTTTACAATATATTTTACAACTAGATATAAGAAGATCCTTACAAACTTAATTTTGTGAAGCTTCGTAAAGCGGTCATAAAATTAATAGGAACCAATTCATCGCCTAATGGGTTCAATAAATGTTACTTCTTTAAATGTTAGCTGACGTGTGTGAGATAGTAAATAAATACGCCACATATTTTTATGCATATTAGGGTTTTAAATTTATATTCATTATTTCAACTTTCACCAACTACACACATATATGCAAGAGTATCTATCATTTGTGTAGTATAGTATGGGTAAGAAGTTGAGTATCGTCCAAAAACCCGACAACTACTGGTAATGATATGTCATGAATTTATAACTGATAAGATAGATGTGAGATAAGTATGGTGATAATTAGGATAAACAAGTAGAACCTAAAAGAGTTAATTACATGAAAGGTCCCTGCGGTTAGACCTGTTTCACTTTCGGTCCCCAAGTTTGAAAAACTACAAGGTCGGTCCAGACGTTTAATAAAACGTAACACAGATGGTCCCCATCATGGACGGCCATTATCTTTTCCCGTTAAGTGCTTGTAAAATGACCAAAATACCCCTGACTAATAATAATTTAATATTTATATATATTATTAAAAACAACCAACCCCAACCTTACCCCTTCACCCTCTTCTTCTTCCTTGTCCAGACCAACCAATGACCACCCGACCACCATTGCCACTGGACAACCATCTCACCGACCACCATTACTACCCGACTGCTTCTCCATCTCCCTTCCTCACCATCTTCAAACATTCCATTCCTAAAAATCACCTTATGTATAGGCGCATATAAACTCGGGAATGGTTTATTTCCATCTTCAATAGATCTATAAAGAATAATAAATGCCTCATCAAGTTTACTGAATTTCAAAGCTGCGTCGATCATGATTTTATAAGTCTCAAGATCAGGACATAATCCCAATCTACAAACATCATGGTATAAATCAATACAGAAATCAATCTCACCCGATTGACAAATGGCCTCTGCCTAACAAGTTAAAAGTACTCACATCAGGTACAAATCCTTCTTTCGTCATCTTCCTTACCAACCCTTTCGCTGATTCAAGATAAACCATATTTAACAACCCATCAATCAAAAGATCCCACCCACGAACAGGTGGATTAAACCAATTTCGGCTCATTTCTTCAAAAAACATTTAGGCCTCTTTCATCTTACCAGTAGAGCACCACCCATTAACCAAAACTGAGTAATCGGTGGTTTGCTAGGCGGATGTTTCATGGGCGGCAGCAACTGGTGGTTTGCCAGCCGAATGGCTTTTGTGGCGGTCGATGGAAGCAAACGAATCAATCTAGTTGTTGGTTGGCATTGGTGGCGGTGGTTACTTTGCCGGCGAGGAAGAAATAATTTTTGTTAAGGAGAAGAAGATGAGGGGGAGGCTGTGGTGGGAGGCGGTGGTGTGGCGGGCGACGATGATGAGTCTACTTGCCTTATGTTGAAGATAGGGTAGGGGTAGGCTCACTCATTTAATTATACTATATATTAATGTAAGGCCCCGTTCCTAGGCACCTCACAGTTGGTCATTCATTGCACACATAAAACATACTAATATACATTTCATAAAATAGACAACGGAATTACGTTAGCAAAAACCATTCTCTATTATTAAAAGATATTGTTGTTAAGCAATACAATAATGTTCAAGTTACAAAAGATTGTTTGATTGCATTACAAAACAACAATATCATAACACAGGAATGGATGTCAGTCTTTCCCTGCCGAGTAGCTTCACCCTCGTGCCATCCTCAGCAACAATTACCTGCCAACTGAAAATGTATAAAAGTCAGCGTTGCTGAGTGAGTTTTAGTTTTAAAAGTATTAAAATAACTTGTGTAATGTATATATATATGAAAATACTCTTTTTGTAAAAATACATCTCTTACTCTTGTACGTGAGCACGCATTAATATACAAGGTAATGCTTTCTTTATTTACTGCATGCCTTGTTCATTTCATACTCTTTTAACTTTGTCTTTCACTGTCTATGTGGACTAATGAGCAATACCCTAAACTATATGCGCGGGGAAACTAGTGTTGGGCCTCTGGTCTCTCAATGGGCTCTGATTACTGTACAAGGCTGGCTCAGTCACCTAGGGTATGCTGCAAAAGTCCGCTAATCTCAATTGATTGGCCCTGTGTGCATCCTTTGGGGTAGCTAACGACATCACAGTTGAGCTAACGACAATATGGTCGTGCACCTCTTATATGCTTGCAAGACTTGTTAATATTTTAATTAAGTTCCACTTCTCTTTTTCATTACTCTTTCACTTTGTTAAGGATAATACTTGCATTTATGATCATAAACACACCACATAAGTCACACAATGATAATTACTATGATCATAGGAACAACTTATAATAATGAAATTATAATAGCGATTAAAAGGCCTAAGTCAAACTTGGGTCAAACTCTAATGATTCTGTTTTACTCAAAATTTCAGAAAATATTCTAAGTGTCCTAGGCGCATGAGCAATATGCAGGCGCATGAGGCCTGTTTAGGCGCATGGGCACTATTTGGGCGGTTTAACACTTAGGCGTTTGGAACATCTCAGTCGCATGGGAACTATCTGGACGTTTGGTCCATACTTAGGCGTCTGAGTCTAAATCTTAGACGCATGGCTACTGTTCAGATGCATGGGCTTACACTTAGAATTTCCAATGCATTTGCTAGACGGTTGGGGCACTGTTTGTGCGGTTGGGCCCTGTTTAGGCGTATGGGCTGACTTAGAACTTTCTAAGGCAAATTTTAGGCGGTTGGGGTACTGTTTAGGAGGTTGGGCAACCTGTCTAGCATATTCTTAACATATTATAAATCCCAATCATTTTTCTTACATGTTCTAAGCTTAATAACACTATTGTAAGTATAACTAACACTTAACAACCATAAAAACATCATCATGCATACATAGACACATATGGGTATTCAAATAACTTACGTAAAAATAGTTTTATATACATTTTCAGCCCCAAAAGTGTTAAAAACATGTAAAACTACGAGGTCTAGAACTCACCTTTGCTACTCTCAAGTCTCAACTCCAAGTCTTGAACTTTCCAAAGGATTCAAACACCTAGAAACCCACCAAACACACATTCGAACACACATAAACACAGATAAGCATATAACCGAGGCTAGAACCCAACAAGAACACTTAAAAACTTCGAATTCTTACCTTGAATTCAGCCTTCTCCTTCTTCTTCTTTATAATATCTGCTAGTTCTTTGCTTCTCTCTCTAAAACCGTATGAAAGTTGTGATGTGAGGATAGAGTGGGCGACCATGCCCACTTTTACACCAACTTTTTATACTTTTTGTCCTTTTGACACCTTTAACCCTTCACTTTATTCTTTATTTCTTATCTTTTAAAATATCCGGGTGTTACAAGGCCACCCCCTTATATAGGTTTCATCCTCGAAACCTGTTATTCCTCAAACAGATGAGGGTAATGTTGCCTCATCTCCACTCCAGTCTCCCACATAGACTCGGATCCTTTCTTGTGTTTCTACTGTACACGCACCAGGGGAACCACTTTATTCCTCAACCTCTTCTCCTTACGATCAATGATCGCCACTGGCTGCTCTACATAGGTGAGCCGTTCATCCACCTCGATATCCTCCAGTGGTACAACCATGTCTTCATCAGCTAAGCACTTTCTCAGATGAGATACATGGAATGTAGGATGAATTCCATTTATCTAATCTAGCAATTCAAGTCGATAAGCCATCTCTCCTACTCGTGCGATGATTCAGAAAGGTCCTATGTATCTCGGGCTTAGCTTACCTCGTTTCCTGAATCGGATGATCCCCTTCCAAGGTGAGACCTTCAACATCACTCGGTCGCCAATCTTGAATTCTATCGGTCTTCGCCTCTTGTCAGCATACGACTTTTGTTTCTCTTTTCTGCCTTTATAAAGGCTTTGATCATTTTCAACTTCTCAGTCGTAGCCTCAATCACCTCAACACCTCCCAGCTCTTTCTGCCCAATATCTCCCTAACACACGGGCGTCCTACATCTTCTACCATATAGCATCTCATATGGTGGCATGCCAATACTAGCATGATAACTATTATTATATGAGAATTCTGCTAACGGTAAGTGATCATCCCAATTTCCCCAAAAGTCGATCACGCAACCCCGAAGCATGTCATCAAGCGTTTGAATCGTCCTCTCAGACTGACCATCTATCTGAGGATGATAAGCCGTGCTAATGTGTAGCCTCATCCCCATCGCATCATGAAATCCCTTCCAGAACTTCAATGTGAATTGGGTTTCACGATCCGATACGATAGACACTTGTACGCCATGAAGAGCTACAATCTCCTTGGTGAACAGATCTGCCAACCTTTCGGATGAATACGTCTCGCGGATCGGTAGGAAGTGAGCACTCTTGGTGAGATGATCAACAATCACCCAGATGGCATCGTACCCCCTCGCCGTGCGGGGTAACTTCGTAATGAAGTCCATGGTGATGTGCTCCACTTCCACTCAGGGATATCCAACGGTTGGATCTTCCCGTAGGGCTTCTGATGTTCCGCCTTCACTTGCGATCAAGTAAGGCACTTACACACATACTCCACCACGTTACGTTTCATACTCGGCCACCAGTAGTCTTTCTTCATGTCTTGATACATCTTGGTAGCACCGGGATGAATGGAGTATCGAGTCTTGTGTGCTTCATCCATGATTCGCCCTCGTAGGTCTCCATAACGAGGGATCCACATTCGTCCAAAGCGGGTCTTAAACCCGTGGGTATTTTCTCCTAGTTCCGCGACTAGACCTCTCATTCGTTCATAGTTGAGACGATCTTCCTTCAACGCCTCATCTTGAAATTCTTTCACTTGCGTCATCGCGTCAGAGGTCATCACTAACTGATATGCCTTCACCCGAATCGGCTCGGGTCTCTCTTTTCGGCTAAGGGCATCGGCCACCATGTTGGCCTTGCCCGGATGGTAGTGGATCTCACAGTCATAATCCTTGATGAGTTCTAACCACCTTCTCTGCCTCATGTTGAGATCCTTCTGCTCAAAGAAGTACTTTAAGCTCTTGTGGTCGGTGAAGATGGTGCACGTCGTACCATATAAGTAGTGCCTCTAAATCTTCAGTGCGAAAACCACAGCCGCTAATTCCAAATCGTGTGTAGGGTAGTTGACTTCGTGGGTCTTCAACTGCCGGGATGCGTAGGCTATCACCCTTCCACGTTGTATCAACACGCAACCTAACCCAGAATAGGATGCATCCGAATACACCACTAAGTCATCACTCCCTTCAGGTAATGTCAAGACAGGAGCTTGAGTTAATCTCGTCTTTATCTCCTTAAAAGCACACTCCTGTTCCTGACCCCACACGAACTTCACATCCTTGCAAGTCAATTTGGTCAAATGTGAGGCTATCTTGGAGAAGTCTTGGATGAACCTCCTATAGTAGCCCGCCAAACCCAAAAAACTACGGATCTCAGATGGCGTCTTTGGAGACTTCCATTGCATCACCGCCTCAACCTTTACCAGGTCTACCATGATTCCTTCAGCATTAACAACATGACCCAAAATTGAACCTCGCGCAACCAAAAAGCACACTTATAGAATTTGGCATACAACTTCTCTCACCTAAGTGTCTCCAATGCCTCGTGTATGTGGCCGGCATGTTCTTCCTCGCTTTTAGAATAAATCAGGATATCATCAATAAACACAATCACTGATTTATCTAACACCGGCCGACACACTCGGTTCATCAAGTCTATAAAAGCAGCTGGCGCTAGTTAATCCGAAAGACATAACGAGAAACTCGTGGTGTCCATAACGCGTGCGAAAAACAGTTTTAGAAATGTCTTGCTCCTTCACCTTCAACTGATGGTAGCAAGATCGAAGATCTATTCTTGAGAACCAACTGGCACCTTAAAGCTGATCGAACAAGTCATCAATCCATGGTAAAGGATACCGATTCTTCACCGTCAACTTGTTCAGCTCCCGGTAGTCGATGCACATCCGCATACTACCGTCCTTTTTCTTCACGAACAAGACTGGTGCACCCCAGTGAGAGATACTCAGTCTAATAAAACCCTTATCAAGCAACTCTTGTAGTTGCTCCATCAATTTCTTCATCTTAGTCGGAGCCAACCGATATGGTGCCTTAGCTACAGGCTGAGCACCGAGTATCAAGTCAATTTGGAACTCAATTTTGTGATCCAGTGGCACACCTGGTAAGTCTTCCGGGATTACATCCGGAAAGTCACACACCACTGGCACTCGGGTAGTTATGGTACCGATGCATCCACATCTTTTACGTAGGCCAGATAGGCACTACATCCACGTCTCATGCACCTCCATGCCACCGCCATTGAAATCACTTTCGGGATCATAGTAACGCGATCTCCATAAACCGTCACCAAACTTCCATCAGGCGCAACTAGTCGAATCATCTTTTTACGACAAACGATGTTTGCTGCATAGGTTGCTAACCTGTCCATCCCTAGTACTACATCAAATCCCCTTAGGGGCATCACATGTAACTTAGCAGAAAACCTATGACTTTCTAGTTCTATGGCACAATCCTCTATTATGTCAGTAATTCTAGTGGACTTACCGATAGCAGTTTCTACATCGAATGGCTCACTAATACTCCTACCACTAGCAGACAACTTAGCATAAAAAGTAGTAAAAATAAAACTCCTACTAGCATCAGAATCAAATAATACAGAGGCACAAGTTTGACTTACTAGAAACATACCTGACACGACATCGGGATCCTCTCTGGCCTTCTCCCGGGTCATGGTGTAAGCTCTAGCACTCGCCCTCTGTCCTCCTTCCTCCGGCTTCTTCTTCGACCCAGAGCTCTCCACCCTCGGCTTCTTGCAGTCTTTGGTCGCGTGGCCCTCTTCACCACAGTTATAGCACTTCAGCACCCTACAGTCTCTAGCGATGTGGCCGGGCTTGCCACATCAGAAGCATACATTCAGTCCCAACCTGCACTCGTCGGTATGCTCCCTTCCACATGTAGCACACTTTTTCAGCGATGAGCTTGACGACACCCTACGGTCGTCCACCTTTATCCTCTTGTTGTTTGGGGTGAAACCATCACGTCCAAACCTCTTCCCATTCCAGCTTTTATCACCACCACTCATCTTCTTCACCTCCACCACAGTCTCCTCTCGCTCATCGTACAACCTGCCCGCCAAGTCCACCACCGATCGAAAGGTACCTGGCTGAGCAACAATTAGATGCCTGCGAATATCAGCCGACAGTCGCTGGATGTACCTCTTGATCTTTATTGACACTGGCGTCACCTGATCTGGTACCAGCCTCACCATTTCGTTAAATCTGGTGCTATACTGCTGGCGGGTCATGGTTCCCGCCTCTAGTTGTAGGAACTCCCTCTCGATCATATCAAGTTCCCTGTGAGGACAAAATTCCTCGATCACTAACTGTTTCAACTCCTTCCATTGCATCTTTCCGATGGCTCTAGCACCCTCAGCTTGGACAATGTTGTCCCACCAACACAACGCTGAATCAGCATAAGAGTGAGTCATGAACTTCACTTTCTGGTCTTCACGACACTCACTGATCTCCAACACTGCCTCCATCTCCCTCACCCAGCGGTGAGCGGCAATAGCATCACCATTGCCATTGAAGGTTGGGGGCTTGCACCTTTGGAACGCCCCATAATTGCACCCCTTGGTCGTCACCCCCACTAAATCATCATCCTCTTCGTCGGACAACATGGCCTCGGGCTCTGGTCGTTCCACCCCCTTGCTTCCCTTACCTGTTGACCCTTTCTTATCTTCCTTCTCCTTCCTCTCCTCATTCCTCACAGCCCTGATGACTTCTCTCATTATAGACGGTAAGACTGTCTGCATGACCTGGTGTACTTCGTCAGCAATTGACTCCCTAGCTGAGGCATTCAGGCTAGCATTCTTCATTCTCCTCACTCCGGCCATGAACCTCAAGGTTCTCATGATTCGTCTCTGGAGCCTAGCATTACTCCGAGTCGCACGTGGACGACCTCTGCCTCTAGGAGCCTTGGAATATTTTTATCCAGCCATTTCCTAAATGCTATAAGATTCAAACACTAACACAGTCTTTCAAGGGAACAACTCAGTTTATGTCAAGTTTAGTAAGTCCCTAATTACAGTGGCTAGTTGTGATTAGCCACTTACTTTACTCTTCACCCCCAAGCATTACCTATCCTGACTACATTAGTATCTAAATCTACTAAGAACACATAAATCAAATAGCACACGCATATAATACCGGTTAACATTTATAAAAGACATACCTGATGGCACGTAGCTACTCGGGCTGACATCCCTCTATTTGTCCTATTTTCAGTTGAAGTTTAGGTTTTTAAAATGTTTTACCCAATTCACTTAATCTATGGCTCTGATACCAACTTGTAAGGCCCCGCTCCCGGGCACCTCACAGTTGGTCATTCATTGCACATAAAACATAATAATATACATTTCATAAAAAAGATAGCGGAATTACATTAGCAAAAGCCATTCTCTGTTATTAAAAGATACTGTTGTTAAGCAATAAAATAATGTTCAAGTTACAAAAGATTGTTTGATTGCATTACAAAACAACAATATCATAACACAGGAATGGATGTCAGTCTTTCCCTGTCGAGTAGCTTCACACTCGTGCCATCCTCAGCAACAATTACCTGCCAACTGAAAATGTATAAAAGTCCACGTTGCTGAGTGAGTTCTAGTTTTAAAAGTATTAAAATAACTTGCCTAATGTATATATATATATATATATATATATATATATATATATATATATATATATATATATATATATGAAAATACTCTGTTTTGTAAAAATGCATCTCTTACTCTTATACGTGAGCACACACTAACTATACAACAAGGTAATGCTTTCTTTATTTACTGTATGCCTTGTTCAATTCGTACTCTTTTAACTTTGTCTTTCACTGCCTATGTGGACCAATGAGCAATACCCTAAACTATATGCGTGGGGAAACTGGTGCTGGGCCTCTGGTCTCTCAATTGATTGGCCCTGTGTGCATCCTTTGGGGTATGCTGCAAAGGTCCGCCAATCTTAATTGATTGGCCCTGTGTGCATCCTTTGGGGTAGCTAACCCACATCATAGTTGAGCTAACGACAACATGGTCGTGCACCTCCTATATGCTTGCAAGACTTGTTAACATTTTAATTAATTTCCACATCTCTTTATCATTACTCTTTCACTTTGTTAAGGATAATACTTGCATTTATGATCATAAACACACCACATAAGTCACACAATAATAATTACTATGATCATAGGAACAACTTATAATAATGAAATTATAATAGCGATTAAAAACCCTAAGTCAAACTTGGGTCAAACTCTAATGATTATGTTTTACTCAAAATTACAGAAATATTCTAAGTGTCCTAGGCGCTTGAGGACTATGCAGGTGCATGAGGCTTGTTTAGGCGCATGGGCACTATTTGGGAGGTTTAACACTTAGGCGTTTGGAACATCTCAGACGCATGGGCACTATTTGGATGTTTGGTCCATACTTAGGCGTCTGAGTCTATATCTTAGATGCATGGCTACTGTTCAAACGCATGGGCTTACACTTAGAATTTCCAATGCATTTTTTAGACGATTGGGGCACTGTTTGGGCGTATGGGCTGACTTAGAATTTTCTAAGGCAAATTTTAGGCGGTTGGGGTACTGTTCAGGCGGTTAGGCAACCTGTCTAGCATATTCTTAACATATTATCAATCCCAATCATTTTTCTTACATGTTCTAAGCTTAATAATACTATTCTAAGTATAACTAACACATAACAACCATAAAAACATCATCATGCATACATAGACACATGCGCGTATTCAAACAACTTTTGTAAAAATAGTTTTACATACATTTTCAGCCCTAAAAGTGTTTAAAACATGTAAAACTACGGGGTCTAGAACTCACCTTTGCTACTCTCAAGTCTCAACTCCAAGTCTTGAACTTTCCAAAGGATTCAAACACCTAGAAACCCACCAAACACACATTCGAACACACATAAACACACATAAGCATATAACCGGGGCTAGAACCCAACAAGAACACTTAAAAACTTCAAATTCTTACCTTGAATTCAGCCTTCTCCTTCTTCTTCTTTAAAATATCTGAGAGTTCTTTGCTTCTCTCTCTAAAACCATATGAAAGTTGTGATGTGAGGATAGAGTAGGCGGCCATGCCCACTTTTACACCAACTTTTTATACTTTTTGTCCTTTTGACACCTTTAACCCCTCAACTTGAATAGTATTGCATTTCTTCCCTTTTCCTTCACTTTTATTCTTTATTTCTTATCTTTTAAAATATCCGGGTGTTACAAGTCCACCCCCTTATATAGGTTTCGTCCTCGAAACATGTTATTCGTCAAACAACTGCAAGTGAGGGTGATGAATCCTCTATGTCCGTACTCTGGGAAGAACTCTGAGGTTCTGTGATTGTAGGTAGGACTTTCTCCCCCTTTTTGGTAGCATCACCCTTTTACATAGGGGATCTAAGGGTTAGGTCCATCACATCCATAGGTTCTTGTGGCCCTGGTTGGGTTCTCCTGAGGGGTCTCTCAGCTAGCTTATCCTTGAGATCGGTGATCTCAAGTTTCTAGTCATTGACCTTCTTTGTAAGTAGCCACTTGCGATTCCAAGTGACTTACATTTAAAAGTTAATAGGTGCATGTTTTTGATATTTTTTGCACCTTTAGTTGCAAACTCCCCTCAACTTCATCAGAAAAATCATTGGGGGATGAGAGAATATGACCAAAGTCTTCATCCTTATCACCAGCATTGAGTTCTTGGCTGCTAGATTTTCCCTGCAACATGACAGCTTCAGTTGAAGTGTCAATGGGCTTGGTTGTCATGGCTTAGGTCTTAATGATGTAATCACTTTCAAAAGTGAGAGCCTGTTCCATATAGACTTCCTGAACAGGTTCGGGGAGGTCCACCTCAGTTGTGGGTGGATGATGTGGGCAAGACATGGGTGATTCAGGAGCAGTCATATCTCCCTAAGCAAGGTTAGAGAAGAGAGACTCATGGTACTCACTGAAACACATGTCTTCATCATCATAGAATTCAAGGTTTGGGATTGGTTGTTTAAGGTCTAGAGGCTGGGGATGATAGCTTTCCCCTGTAGATTGTTCACTAGAGTTTTAAGACTCTGAGTGAAGGCTTAAGGTTGGTATTGTGAGCTCATCAGGCAGAGCATGAGGAACCTCAACACTGATTTTAGAAGTGATGGGAGTGGTTTGCTCCTCAGGAGAAGTGGGTACTCTACTGTCCACTTCTTCCTGTGTTGGTGAGTATATAGGGGCCTACACTACCGTAGTAGCTTGTACAAGGGTTCTTTTGGATCTTCTTGAGTAGGTGAGGGTGATTTATGGCTGTGTGGGTGGTGGAGATGTAGAAGGTTTGGGTTCAACATTGGCTTGTGTTGCTAAGTTGTCACCTTGATCAACAAGCTCTAACATTTTTAGGACCAGGGCTGTTTCTACCCCTGAGAAGCCTACAGTGGAATTTCTTGTTGTCTTAAAGATTTTGGGCTTCATCTGTCCCATTTTAAGAATATTACATGTTCCCCTTAACTGTGAGCCTAGTTCATAGTTAAGAATGTGTTGAACATATCTAGGAAACATGTAATACTCTAAGAAGTCCAAGTTTGCAAGCATATTTGTGTATATAAATTGAGAATACGTAAACTTGACCCCTTGAACCATTCCATGGACTATGTGGGAAAGGTCCTCTGGAATTTGATCCTAACGTCCATGCTTGTTGGATAGACAGTGAATGACAACATTGAGGAGGTACTTCCATTGGAAGGAGACCTTCCCTTTCTTGAAAGTTCTTAATAAGTATTCCGCTTCATTGCCCATCTTCCTGAAGGATTGGTTCATAATAGATTTTAGGAAGGACAATTCGCCTTTTTCATCATCCCGCCTTAGATGAGTGTTTATGGTGGCTGGAGTAATAAAAATTGTCCTGCCCTGCACTATGATGGACAATTCCTTCTAATCATCTATAATGACCTCTTGGCAGGTCCTCCAATACTGAAAAAGCTGGTATTCATATAATGGAGGATCTATGGTGAGGGTGGTGAGGTAGTTAGATAGAGCTGAGAACCTACAAACATCTGAAAATCTTGAATCTTTCTCAGATGTTAACAGAGAAACCTAATTGTGTTGCCTATGTAACTGCATGGAGAAATCAGGGTTGGCCAATTTTGAGTAGATTTATGATGAAGAATGGTAAGAACAAAGGCGATTTACGGGTGAATTTAGGTTAGAAATTTGCAGATGAATAAGAAAGTGAAAGAGGGTGAACCGTTAAAAGTATATTTATATAAACTAGATTTGAGACAAAGTTAATGCAAAAAGATAAATTTTAAAATTCGGATGTCGGTCCCACCTCTGAAAAAGTGCCCAAAAAGTAGTTTTCTTGGAAGTCAAAAATCATCCGAATGTAATTTGTCTTTAGAAGTTTTATGAAAGCTTCAAAAGCCAAATTGACTTCGGAATATATTCCTTAGTTTTATAAAAATTGCTTTGGAAGAAAAATACTTAGAGTATTTTCACTTCGGAGATATATTTGATTTCGGAAGAGATTAAATCTAAGAAGTTTCATTCATACGAGAGTAAAGCTTCCGAGACTTAATTTCTTTCGGAATAAAAATTGTCCTTCACATCATGTAAGTAGCTAAAAGCAAATTTATGCTTCGGAAGATGTAACGCCCCGAAATTTCCCGAAGCAAGCCATTTAATAATAATGGGCTTTTAAGGGTTAATTTAAGAAATAAAGGTAAATTAGTGGGCTATGGACCAAATTAGCCTTAATGGGCTATGTTTTGATGGGTTTAAGGGCCCTTAATCAGCCCTTAAACATGCATGATCAGCTCCATTCTAGCATTTGCAACCCTAGCCCCCAAATTTGTAGAGAGAGAAAGTAGAAAGAGAAAGTGAAGAAAACTCAAGATTTGGAGCTTAAAAGGTTGGAAGATTGAAGATCTGGGTGATTAGAGCATCAAATCCTAAGAAAAGAGCAACAAAACCAGGTAAGAATCGACCTCTAAACCCTTCTGTTGATCAAACCCGGATTCTAGGGTTTTGGGTTTTGAAAGTTTTAAAGAAACACATAAAGGTCAAATTTTTACGTATGAAAACGTGTAAAAAGGTTAGATATGGCTTCATGGATGGTAAACCGAGGATTTGGACGTAAAAAGTTAAGATTTTGGGTTAAAAACGGCCTGGTTCTTAGTTTCTATTCATCCAGCGAAACTGGGCCCCGATCCAGCGAAACTGAGTATTCATCCAGCGAAACTATTCATTTATCCAGCGAAACTAAAGGATTTCTAGCGGAACTACAGTTTCGCTACTGCGAAACTACAGTTTCGCTACTAACTTCGCTAAGTACTTAGGCTGACCTATAGACATTGCGAAACTAGGAAATTCCAACGAAAGTTGGGCGCTCATGGCAGTGAATCTGTCCAGTGAAACTGGCAGAAGTGCTGCCCAGCGAAACTGGTAGCGAAACTACCAGCGAATCTGGCAGCGAAACTACCAGCGAATCTGGCAGCGAAACTACCAGCGAAATTGTCAGCGAAACTATGAAGAAAATGATATTTTTGTGTATTAACTTTCGTACAGCTAGAGTATTCAGACTATAGCTTAAGTGACTTAGAATTTAAGCTATTTGGATAAGCTCAGGTGAGTTCTAGACCCCTCCTTTACCCGTTTTCAACGTTTTGGGGTGATATGCATACTAAAATACATACTTTTATGATGACGGTTTTTAAGACCTTTTATCAAGAAAATAAAATTTTCTAAAGTAAAACGTGCCATTTAAATAGTTCAAAATAATTTTCGGGCGCCCTGACCTGGCAGCCCGGCCCCAGCCAGGGGCGTTGCCCCTTGGACCCCACTAGGGGCTGCCGCCCCTAGAACCCCGCTATCAGGGGCTGCCGCCCCCGAACCCCCGCTGCTCCGCGGAGGGTCAGTTATCTAGTTTATCTCTCATGATTGATGAAATGTGAATGCTTAGACTAAGAGTTTGCTTCTTATTATGTGTTAAGTGTATGTGAAAACTAAAGATATAAGTGAGACCTAAAGAACTGTTATTGGGCTCATAACATGTACCTGGATAAAGTAAAGCCTTGCAAGCAATTGATAAAGGAGGGTTGCGTTCGTCGTGCCCTCACCCTGATAAAGTGATAAATAAATGCTTGAACAGGCAGGTCAGTAAGGCCTGGATTGCCATGACAATAATGGCCTGATTGGGTACGACAGTAAGTCCTAAATTGGCGTGTCGGTAAAGTCCTGTGTTTATCATAGGCACCGATAGTGACAGAGAATTGACGGATAAAGAAGAATAATAATTAACACGTAATGATAAAGTATCGATAAAGTGATAACTCGTGTGTACTGATGTTCTGATAGATGGTGATTATATTCAAACTATTAAAGCTAATACTTTTTACAAAAGTTATTTAACAAAGTAAACCTAGAATTCACTCAGCGAAGCTGACTTTTGTATGTATATCAGTTGACAGGTGAAAGTTAGGGCTTAAGGGATGGGAGCATGGATCTGAAGCTTCTTGGCATCTAAAGACTGGCATCCCTGATGAAGAAGAGTTTAAGAGGACGTAAAGAGTTTTGAGGTTTAAAGACAATGTTTATATTCTAATTTAACTACGTTGTAATGGATTGAAATTACTACCTTTTTCCGCTGCAATGTATATATATATATGCTTATATATAAGTAAATGAAAGTTTTAAATCTATGTTTTTGCTGTGAATGACCAACTGTGAGGTTCCCTGGGAAAGGGGGGCCTTACAGAAGATATATCATAATTTCTTCCAAAGGAAAATGTTTTATAAGTAGTTATTAAATTTGAAGACATAATATTCTTCCAAAGACAACTTAACGTGTTCCGAGAAAATATATCTTAAATTTTCAGAATTTAAGGAATATCATTTTGAAAAAAATTTATTCTAAAGTAAAACTGGGCTTATATATAGGTAATGATATAGACAACTTAAGACACACATATTTAAAATTAATCTTGAGTTTAGTTTAAGAAAAAAATCTACTCAAAGTTAATCATCCAAATAGCTGATACATGATACTTAAATCTCTGCTCATCAAAAGCTTTTGTGAATAGATCAACATATTGTTCATTTGTGTTAACTTTGACTAGTTTTATCAATCCTATTTCAGAATTATCTCTAATCTAATGATACCTAATGTTGGTGTGTTTTTTCCTTGAGTGCTGTATAGGATTCTTTGTAATAGAGATAGACTGTTGTTGTCTATATGGATGAGAGTCTCTTTGATGTTGAATCCATAGTCCAGCATCTGATTCTGAATCTAAAGCACTTGAGCACAGTAGCTTGAAGCAGCAATGTATTAATCTTTAGCAGTTGATGCAGACACGCAATATTGCTTCTTGCATTGGCAAGAGTCTATCCTTCTACCAAGGAATTGACATCCCCTAGATGTATACTTTACAGACATATTGCAGCCACATAGTCACTATCTGTATAGGCATACAGATTGAAGTAAGAATTTTTTGGTTACCAATGGCCTAGTTTTGGAGCACCTTCGAAATATCTAAGAATTCTCTTGACAACAACTAGGTGTGAGATCTTAGGGCTGGCTTGATATCTTGCACAAATACATATGGAAAACATGATATCAGGCCTGCTAACTATGAGGTACATGAGTGACTCAATCATAGCCATGTAAAGATGTTCATCTACACACTCCCCCTCAAGATCAGGCCCAAGGGAGTGGTTTCTGGTTATAGGTGTGTTTGCAACCTTACATTTAGTCAAGTTGAATCTTATGAGTATGTCTTGTACATACTTTGACTGACTTATGAAGATGCCATTGTCAACCTGCTTCACTTGAATTCCTAGAAAGAAAATGAGTTCCCCCATGGCACTTATTTTAAACCTATTCTTCATCAGCTTCTCAAAGTCTTTGTAAAGCTTTGGATTAGTTGAACCAAAGATAATGTCATCTACATAAACTTATGTCAACATCAAGTCATTCCCTTTTCCTTTAATAAAGAATGTTCCATCAATAGTACACCTCTTGTAGCCATGCTGATATAGATACTGAGATAGTGTCTCATACCACTTTCTTGGAGCTTAAGCAGTCCAAAAAGAGCTTTATCAAGCTTGTAGACATAAGTAGGATGATCTGGGTCTACAAAGCCAGGTGGTTGTTAAATCATTTATTATTATGATTCTAAAACATTGATTTAGTAATGATTTCAGTAAATTCAATCTAAATCAAACCCAGAGAACCGGTATCAGAGCCTCGGCTCTTGTTCATTAGATTTGATCCCAAAATCAATCTAATAATCGATTATTCTGTTTAAATTTCCACCAATCAAATCCATTCTAAGCTTTTGTATGTAATAAAAGCCTTTATAAATCAAATCAGAGTGTTATTTGTTCATATTCATCATGGTTTGATCATACCACTGTTTGATTGATTTGGGTTTGTTTTTGTTCATAAGATTATTCCTAAAATCATAAAACGAAGACAAAAAGTAAGGAAAATGGCTTGAGATTAGTTAATGGTTTCAAGTCAAAGGGTTTAACAATAAATCCAAGTGATATTGACCAATGATCTAATAGAATTCTGAAGTTTTATGTAAAAACACTTTTCATCAAACGTAACACTTTTCATCACATCTGATACTGTTTATCTCATCAGATCTGAGCTTACAATTACTATTTACCAAACTAAAAGTGTTGGATCGGGTTAAAGATTTAACAAGACTTTCCTATTGATAAGTACTTAAAAAAATGTAGAATCTAAGTTGACTACTTACTAACAAAAACAAATACCTCAAGTAAAGATAAGTGCATTCTTTCAAAGTATTCACGATTAATCACTACTGAGTACAAAAAGTTATAATCAACAGATAAAACAAGTGGCTTGATAAGCTTTTTGTCTCAACTATACAAGTATGAAGTTTTATAATATGAAATTTAAACAATTAGAATAAAATATTCTATGTTCAGAATGCATAACAAGACAAACAATTGGCATATCAGAAATATACAGCTTCATTGCTATGTTGTCTCCAAAATGTAGAACATGTTAGCCGCTATAGTAATTCATCATAGATAGCCTTGTCCAATGTTGGGATAGATCAGTAGTTCATCCATTTGAGTACTGATATATGGTCAATCAGTACTTCATCACTTTTAATGATGATGGGTGTTGGTTCAGCACTTGCATGTGATGATTGACAAAGGGTCAGCACTTGGCATACTTCGGTAATTAGTAGCCAATGTGGAATCCTTAAGTTTTTGGTAACTGTTCCATTAGTAGACAAAGGGTCAGCACTTGGCATACTTCATCACTTTCCTAGAATTTTTACAAGTTTCGCAATATATGACAGAAATAGTTACATATCTCTAAAAATTTTGGAATTTATACAAACTGTTCCATTTAGTATATCATATTTTATGTAAATTTTTATGAATTTACCTTCTGTTTTGCTATCATTTTCGATTTTCTTCTTATTAATTATTATAAAATATGAAACTTTATTATACTAGAGAATTAATTCATGAAATTTATACAGTAATTCAAATATAATATTAGGGTCATCATATAAATTTTCCAAATTTTTACTCAGTCCAGATCTCCTGCTTGGTATTTTTCTTCTATTTTCTTAATTTAATCATATAAATTAATATATCCCGTATAATTATTCCATAATTTTCAGGTTATTATTTTCAATATTTTCTAACAACTTTCTAAATTTTATTCCCACAATCATAGTCTTTTAAATATTTAATCTAACTTATTTAGTAAATCATAAAATAACACATATTTCAACCCTTTAAATCCCTTATTTTTGTTTAAATCCTTGGTTTTTATAAAATTTTTCAAACTTGCTATTATTAGATCCTTTCTTACTGATTCTTGATTGAAAATCAAGTGTTCCTAAGGTTTTTAAATAGCTTTGGTGGTTCATAACATAAAGGGTTGATTATATATGTTTTGATTATATATGTTTATTAAATACATATGTAACTTTTTAAGCTTGTTAACCATAGATTTTGAGAATCTAACCTTGATTAGAAGTAGAAGAAAGGTTTAGAGTATTGTTCTTAGGCTCTTAATTATCCAACTTGGTGTGGTTGTTCTTGATCTTGGAGGGTTGATCACTAGGTATTGGTTTGAAGATGGTTGATCTTATAATGAAGAGATGGTGCTCAAGATGATGGAGCTAGGTTGATGTTGGAACCGAAAGGGAGAGCAAGAGGTTGTACATGATGGTGGCATGATTTGGGAACCGAGAGAGAGAGAGAGAGAGAGCCAAGGGGGTGTCGGGTGTGGTGGTTTTGGTCGATGGTGATGGTGGTGTTAGTGGTGTCCATTGGCCGAGAATTCTAAGAGGACTAGGAAGTTCATTATGATCTACATTATTACCCCAGGCTTAGACGTGTGTGGTGTTAATTTAGGGGGTTATGTGTCAAGTGTAAGAATTAAGAATGGGATAAGTGTGTGTAGTGCTAGGTGTCAAGTTTTGGTGCTAATGACATTCTTAGTCACTAAGTTAAGGTTGGTTGGTTTAATAATTACTAATTAAGGCTTATTAGCAACCCTAATGGTCTGATTTCTATGTGGAGTTTTTATGTTAGTTTAGCGTTCAAGTGTTTATTATTAGTTTGGTTTTAGTTTTTTGATATCTACTTTATAAAAGTTAACTTATTTGGTAATGTTTGATTAAATTTTTATCTTAGTTCATTACACATTAGATGAAAGCATATATCAATCAAGTAACTAATCCTACAATCTTATGATTTGGCGACTTACACATATGGTTCAATAATCACAAAGTTCATAAAAGTTTATATACATGCACACGTAAATGCTTTTGCATGCATGCATGTTCACGTATCACATATGCATGTTCAATTAGACATATAAAGTTCTTATAGAGTTAGTCAAATAAAATCACCTTAGCAATCTCTAATAAGAAATATAAATATACTATCAACTTTGTTGGAGTCCTTAGAAGATTAACTTTTGTCTTTTACTTTTTGTCATAGTATAGGGAGTTGCTTTGTAAATATATGTTCCTTGTTTCTTTTGATAATATAAATAGGATATTTTATGTATTTTGTATGGGCGGGAAGATAACCACTGTAATATACCCATACACTTTGTATCCACAGCTTTTGCTATTAATGAGATCTATGAAGTTTTGAAGTAATTGCTTGTGTTTTGATTTCATTGTGTCTGAATTGATCATTGCATTACTATATCATCACAGATTGGTCCATTTGAACATGTCAATTGGTATCAGAGATTTCGGTTCAGTCACTAGAGCTTATTATCGGCATTTTTGAGTTCTGAATCACTTGAAATCTGTGTTGATTGCAATTTGATCAATTAATTGTTGTTTTAAGTTGTGTTTTATCCATAGAAACATGAACTGAATCACAATTTAGTGTTTAATCCATTCAGATCTTAGTTTTGATCAGATTTGTGTGTGAAAAGGTGTTCTTTATTTTCGGACCTATATTGAATCAGAAAACAAATTTGTTGTTGTTGTTTGATCAAAATGTAAGGTCCCGTTCCCGGGCACCTCACAGTTGGTCATTCATCACACATAAACCATATATTTATTTAAAATATTGTAGCGGAAATTAATTAAAACCATTTCTTATATTAATGAATGCTTTTGCAAAACAATACAATGTAGTTAACTGTTACAAAATATCAAAATTTGCATTGCATCACAAAACGTCATTGTTATACTAATGGATGCCATCCTAAAAATGCCAAGTAGCTGCCCCGTGCCATCCCCAGCAACTCTTACCTGCCAACTGGAAAATATATAAAAGTCAGTGTTGCTGAGTGAGTTCTAGTTTTATAAATAAAATACCTTACTTTCGTTAAAACCTTACTTTACTTTCATACGCGATCATGCATCATACGTACAGATAGAAAATATTATTTTTAACTTTCATTATCATTCATTTTCCATCACCATCATATTACTACATTCTTTCATTTCATGCTTTTCATTAACGTTCTCTTCCATGCACATTCTTTTATTACACACTTTACATTATCTCTTACATTCGTTCTCATTCTTTCATAATGTACTTTACATCATTCTTTTACTTTCTTACTTACTTACTTTCTTTCTTTCTTTTGTATGTTACGCCATTCTTTTACTTTCCTACGGATTGATGACAATACCCCGAACATTATGCATGAAGCTGATGCTGGGTCTGTGGTAATTAAACCCCGAACATTATGCACAAAGCTGACCCAGTCACCTAGGGCAAGTCATCTCTACCATTCATACAAACCAATTGGTAATACCCCGAACATTGTGCACGAAGCTGATGCTGGGCCTGTGGTAATTAAACCACGAACATTGTGCACGAAGCTGACCCAGTCACCTAGGGCATAACAAAGGTCTTGTCAATCTCAATGATTGACCCTGTGTGCATCCTTTGGGGTAGCTAACCCACATCACAGTTGAGCTAACGACAGCATGGTCATGCACCTCCTTTCTTATTTGCTTGCGAGCCATTCTTTCGTTCATTATGTTTTACTTTTCATCATTGTTATCTTTCACTTCGTTACGTTCTTCTTTACGTTCTTTCATTCATTTGTCATTCTTTACGTTCTTTCATTCATTTGTCATACTACGTAAAGTAATAACATAATATTTAACGTATTTTATAACATAAAATAAATACGTTTGAATACTATTAAAAGATAACACATTATACATACCATACATCATTCATGCATACCATAACCCTAAGCCATCCCATAATCATGCTTAAAATGAGTAATCATAACCCATAAATCAAATCAGGTCAAACCCTAAAATCCTAGGTCTTCCTAAAAATTCAGAAATAATTCTAAATGTTTGGGCGCATGGGAACTATTTGGGCGTTTCTGCCCTGTTTAGGCGTTTTGCCACTATGCGGGCGTCTGACTTATACTTAACATCTATACTTAGGCACCTGGCCCTTTTTGGGCGGTTGGGCACTATTCAGGCGCATGGCCCAACACTTAGTTCATTCTGGGCAAATCCCAGACGCATGGTTACTATTCAGATGCATGGGCCTGACTTAGGCGCATGGACACTTAGGTGGTTGGGCACTATTCAGGCGTTTGGGTTTCTGGGCGGTTGGGCACACAGGCACTTTGACCGTTGGGCGCATGGGCCACTGTTTAGGTGCATGGGCAACCAACTTGTACCTAATCAACATAATTCAGTTCCCATTCAACCTGATTCATAATCTAAGCTTAGTAGTAACATTCTAAGCATTATCATACGAACATATTCACATATAAATCCTAGATTTACACCTACCCACATACACATTCATACATACTCATACGGGTGAAAGCCCATTTTCATAAAACATTCACACATGTATTTCCAGCCCCAAAATTAGTGAAAACATGTAAAGGGGGGGGGGGTTCTAGAAACTCACCTTAGCTGTTTTTGAGTTTAACCCTTCCACTTGAGCTTCTCAGATGTTTCTAATACCTACAACCCACTAGAACACATAACCCGAACATACAATAACACACATAAGCACACAACCCGAACATACAATAACACACATAAGCACACAACCGAGTCATAGACCGACCAAGAACAACTCAAAACAAAGAATTCTTACCTTAAATTCGAACTCCTCTTCTTCCTCTCTCTAGAAACTCGAATTCTCTGCTCTTTCTCTCTCTAAAACCGAATGAGAAGAAGTGTGCAGGGGATTATGGGCGGCCATATCCCTTTATGCACCAACTTTTTATTCTTTTTGTCCTTTTAACACTTTTAACCCCTCTACTTGGGTTAAATTACATTTCCTTCTTTTATTCATGTTTATTGTTTCTTTCTTGTTTATTAAAATATCCGGGTGTTACACAAAATGATGATTGAGGATTGTTAATCGGTCCATTTACTACCAAATTGGAAGTTTTTAGATCAATTGAACAAGTTTTAAAGAATTGATAAGATCTGATTGTGTTGAAGATGATGAATTAGGCGCTTGTTGTGTGAAAAACATCTCAAATTTTGCTAAGTGTTGAGGCGCTTTAGAACTGATTAGGCGTTTTATCACTATTGAGGCATTTTCAGACTAGGCGTACTTCAATTGTTTTGACGCATTGTAACTATTTGGACTTGTTGAAACTTTAAGCAATTCTAGGCATTTGAAGATATTTGGGCGTTTTAAGCTAAAATATCAGAAATTTAACCAAGTACCCTAGACATTTCTACACTGTTTGACAACTATTCAGGTGCATCATTAGTCAGGCATTTTAGAATTCAACTAAGGCATTCCCTTAGGCGTCTCTTGTTCAAAGTTGGGCATTTCAGAAGCATCAGGCACATCAGTATTCAGACTTTTCATTAACACTTAGAGATTTTTCAAAACTAAAATCCAAAATATTTTCATTTCATAGTTTTATTTTCAACTTTAAAAATAACAAAAACAAGTCATTTTCATTAATTCAAAATACAAAATGGTTAAGTCTAAAGATTCAGAGAATAGGGTTCCCACGCTCAAGAATAGAGATGATTTCAAGAATTGATCTTTAAGATTAAAGGATCATCTAAACTCTATTGACACTGACTTATGGAAGTCAATTAAAGAAAGGACCACGTATCCTAATTACATTAGATGGTCCTGACAGAGGATTTGTTTATATAAAAGACTCTTAAGAACCTAATCCAGAGGATAGTCTGCAAGGTGATGACTTAAAGAAGGTTAAGAATGAGATTAAAGCTTACTCACTTATATGCAAGGGGTTACCATTGGAAGTCTTGACTAGACTTAAAGGTTATTAAACTGGTTACACCATGTATAGAGTTTTGAAGATTATTTGTGAAGGTGGTAAAGAGATACAAGATCTCAAAAAGCAGAAGCTCAAGAGGCAAATAGAGTTGTTTGAGCATCTTTCTAAGGAAACAATAATTTATGCAATTAACTACTGAAATGTCAACTGCTGGTATCAAAATGATCTCAAAGATCTAAACGACAGACATCTCAATGCTCTTCCATTTTCATGGAAACAAACAGTCACTCTATTAAAGCATATTGAAAAGTTCCTGATGGATCTGGATATTTTGATTGCCAAAATTGAATCAGTTGAAATTGATAAGAGCTCTAAAAAAATGATAGAGCTGCATCAGTATCTTAGTATAAGTACGTTGCTTCTCCAGATAACACAGTGGAGAATGCTTTTCTGGCAAAAGATGATGATTTTCTAGAAGATGAGGGTGATTTGTTTGTTGGAGCTTGTTTATTCACAAATCTTCTTACTCAAGTGCTCCTATTAATACAACTCAACCTCAGTCTCCTCTTGAAAACTCAAACTCCTAAACCTCAAACTAATACTTCTTCTTCTAACTCTATTAAAACTAGCAAAGTTAAAGATGTCATTAATATCCTTTTACAGGATGGTGAGTCAAAATCTGCTTTTGCTGCTTTCATGGCAAGCTTTCATGCTTATCAAGGTAGTCACCTAACCCAGGTATATCTTATTTTGTAGGATTTGTTTGAGATGGATCCTGATGCTGTGGAAGAGATGAACTTGATCTGGCAGATGATAGGACCGTGTACGTACGGCATACTAACAGATTCTGCGTGAACCAGATCAAATAGTGCGGCATCTATTTGATTGGCGATCCAATCAGTGAGAACGAATAACCCGATTGATCTAACGATGTAACAAACGTTAAGAACAGATTGGAATCGATTAGGAACGAACTATGAACTTGGATTTACGACTTGGGACGCTCTGGACGGCTAGGGTATGAAAGTATTCGAAGTGTTCTATTTTTTCACGAATTATATGGTATTTATAGGGTTTCAGTGTTCAATCGTATGACTGAACCATTAGCATGGTTCAGTCGTGCGACTGACTCATGCGGTTGACTCATATGCACGACTGAAGGTTCAGTCGTGTAACTGAATCAACCTCATGTCTCAATCATACGACTGATCTAGTCACCTGGTTCAGTCGTGCGACTGGTCCATAAGTATGGTTCATTCATGCGTATAGGCCATAAGTATGGTCCAGTAGCATGAATGTCCACATGATAAAGTTAAACATATTTCTAAGTTCTTATTGACTTAGAACTATGTAAAACAACATCGCAACGGATCCTGATGTGATACATCTTCGTAATGAAAATTGAGTGTAAACATTTTTTTTTTCCCAGTATCGATAGAATGAGCACTGTGAGCTATCTGCTTTAAAAAGATGGTTGTAAAAACATCAGAGCATCATAGTGTAGAACAGATTTGTAGTAATGTGGACCACGATTTCTAGCGATTTTCAAAAACATTTGCTTGCAATTTGTGGACAGGTCAAAGAGTACGCCCACTAGGTAAAACAGTACGCCCGCTAGAGCCTTCATACTATTACTAAAGTACACTGAACACTCATCCGATCGTATTTCTTATTTCTATGGTTAGAGATTTTCCGTATCAAAATCAAAGTAAGATCTCAATGGCCGGGAAACTTCGACTTTCGACCTTTCGTTTACTGATGGATCGGGTAGCCCAGAGATGCTAGCTGCTAGGAAGAAGAAAAAGTTTACTTACTTGATGCTTTAAAGAAGTTCAGAGAATAATGGAGCTAGTAGAGCTCATAGGTTTCTACCTGTGACTAACTTAGTGTGCTTTTGGTAGCAGCAGCCATACCAACAATCTATCTTTCGTAAATAAGCACTCGCATTACGGTGCGAGATCTGCCAAGCTAAGCTCAATCACAACCCACCGGCCTATATATTAAGTTCATATATGTGAATCACATTCAATATAATGATAACATGACATAATCAATCACAAATAAACATCACAATTCATTTCACATATCATTAATATCATCAATTACGTCATATTACATCAGTGTAAGACATGAAAGACCTTTACATTTGAGATCATAAACTAGGTATATTAAAATGTATCAACAAACTCCCCTTTGGACCTAGTTTAGTCTAATGTCTAACATTCTTCACGTGCTCTTGGAACATCTTGTACTTCTCTTCTGTTGTGACTCCAGTATGTATCTCGAATGCAAAGCAGAGTCTTATCACATGTTGAAACTGTAGAGCTTGTATGATGTCCTGCGTTTCATAGAATAGTGGCCCCTTGTAAAGAGTATGGACATCATCTGCAAACAAGTTGGTCAGCCACATAGGGTCAAATACCCGGATAGTCTCTATTTTCCAGTCCTTATGCAAAACTATGACCGCTTCACCCGTTCGCCAGTCATAATACTACCACTTGAAGTGTGGAGTGAAGTCCTGAGGAATTTCCCGTAGTGGGATCTTCGACATTGTGCGCGGAGGACTCCACTTCAGCACGACTTTAGGTCTTCCAGTGATAGGATCAACTTCGGTCTTATGTATGAACCGTTTAGGCTGTTAAGGCCTGATGTTGACCCATCTGGTGTGGTATTCCTTCTTGAGGGCCATCTCGAACCAAACCGACATCTTCGGATTGGCATACAAAAGGTCTAAACAAGCAATCCTGTTTAGCTCAAAATTGGGAAAAGTCTTCAGATCGTGAGGATATCTGAAGTACTCAATCCCCTTCTCCTTCTTAACCGGATAGACATCCAACTCCTTAAAATGTGCCCAACTGATAATCTTGCCTGACACCTTCTGATGTTTCTTCACTCTATAGAGTTTGGTGTAGGCGTTTGACTTTGGAGGTTCTCGTTGGGCTCTCATCTCCTTCAAACAAGCTGCCCATTCAGCCTTCTTTAACTCAACATCAGTGTCTGAGGCTTGGGCTTTATCTTCCTCATTTTCTTTCTCTTTCTCCTTCGCATCAAGAGTTCCATAAGTATCACTGCCAAATGTTTCACCCAGATAGGGGATAACATTACCCTGTTGGTCAGTGTACTGAGGATACTCCTCGGAAGTGATATCCTCTATATCAATCTCATCCACGCCTTAAAGCTCTTCACACTGATAACATCGACCTCAGGAGCGTCTTTGACGTGCTCGTTTGGATTTAATCTGAACATGTCTGTGAGCTGCTCGTCAGTGAGGTCGTGGATGATCTCTCCCTCCTCAGGGGTGTATCTCGCAGATCGCCTAATGATCCCTTGCAAATCAAGAATCATGGTTAGTTGAGTCTTGATTTGCTGAAGGGGGCGACATCATAGTCGTCTGTCTGTTGAGCTTCATCTGTTTGATTAAACATTCAAGACACAATCACACACAAATCAGTAATCAAGATAATTAAACATTAATAAACATTAATTACATTAGTGTAATACATAATTCAACTACAAAAGTTTTCAAATACAAAGACATCTAGTCATTACTTTTTCCTTGATTGCTCGATTCTTTAGCTTGAGGAGCTGAGGAAGAGGGTCGCTGATCTTGATTTCTCTTGGTGTGCCTTTCCTGAGCAGATGGATTTGAGGCTGATACTGGTGCATCACCTTCATGCTCGTGCTCATCATCATCTCCTCCTTCTTTTTCTTTCCCACTTCCTTCAGCCTCCACCTCGTCATCATCATCATCAGATTCATCATCCGAGGAATCGTCATTATCATCATCTCCACCATCACCATCACCCTTTATATTTAAGGGCTCACTCTTTGTCCCTTTCAGCCTCAGCATAAGTTTCTTGTTCTTCTTCTCAAGCTCCTCTATCCTCTTCACAGAAGCCATCAGTAGCTCACTCTGTGCATTGTGGGCATGATGAGCTCTGGGTAATGCTCTCTCATGAGCAACATCTCTCTCTGTTAAATGGGCTATTTTTTTGCCCTGAGCAGTATTGACTGCCATCAACTGGTTTAGCTAGTTTGCTCTCAGATCATCTGTAGCGAGCAGCTTGAGCACCAGTCGGTTGAGGCCATCCAACTGCTCCTCTATCCCAACGGTGGGTAGAGATGATCCCTGAGAAGGTATGGATGCAGTAGAAGGGCCCGGTTAGGGTATGGTAGGTGTGGTGGTGGATGTGGTGTATGAGGGAGTGGGAATGATGGTGATGTATGGTAGATGTGCTGGTGGTAATAGTGGTGGCTGTAGTGGTTGTAGCAGTGGTGGTAGGAATGGTGGTAGTGGTGGTGATAGGAGTGGTGGTAGTGGTGGTGATAGGAGCGGTGGTAGTGGTGGCTGTGGTGGTGGAAGAGGTCATCAACACTGTCCTTCGCCTCTTGCCCTTCTTGCTGTGAGGCTGGGCCATTCTCCTCAGCCTCGAGCCCTTAGCAATCTGGGCTCCCCCTGGGCTGATTGGCTGGGGAGGTGTACAAGTGGGATCATCAGTCTCAGCACCCTCAGCCCCATCCTAATATCCCCCAAATGCCTCTTTGCCTCTTTCGGTAGCCACACCTCGGCTACCGATAGTCCTTGTAAGAGGCTCCTCGCCGACCTCCTCATCAACCAGGAAGTCCTGATGGATGGCAGCCTACTCCGATCCATCGGGAGAAGAAGTACTACTGTGTGAAGGTGGTGGAGATATGGTAGACGTGTCAGTGGCCCGTGATTGACTGGGGCCTGCATCTCCACCACCTCGACCATCATCATGGTCGTCATCATCATCATCCACGCCATCAGGAACCACAATCAGCTCGACGTCGGAATCACTATCTTACTGGCGCCACTTCTTCCGTGAAGGCACCACATAATCCTCATTAGCCAAATGGCCGAAGAGTCTCCTCACCGAGGGCTTTACCTGCTTCCCCTGGTATACCTTCATCCTTCCTAAGGTGGTATCATCCATCACCTCTAGGATCACTGCATCATCCTTCTCCTTAGGCAGTATAGGAAGCTTCTCGTCTATAATCATCTGCAACAATCTTGGATACATGCAGAAGCCTTCCTTTCCTTTGGCCTCGATGTTCTCTATCAAATAGGAGAAGACCATACGAGAGAAACTAAACGAGTGGTTCAGCACCAGCGCGACATACGCGTTTTGGATTTGATCTGACATCTCGTCGAATCTTCCTCTCCTGGAGGCTATGCACTTCAAGATCATATGTGCCAAGTACTTAAATTGGGGGCACATGTTGCTCTTGTTAAGCACGCCGGCATTGATGTCACCGGTGTACTTCATCCGAAGAAAGCATCCCCGTACCGTTAGGGGATGTAGCTTGGTTGGGTGGGCTCCGTCCTCACCCAGATCCAAGACTCGCCTGTGGTCGTCTTCCCTGATCTGAATATCTTGACCGAAGATAGAACTCCGGATGCAGTAAGGCTTGATAGAACGGTCGACGGAGGTATTCTCCCAGAATGCCTGCTGAATCGATCTGTAAGGTGTGCATGGAGTGGAGATGGCCCTGTAGATCCTCGATCTACGTAGAAAGGAAATGATTGCGGCAAACTCAGACACATTCTAGGATGTAGCATCAAGATGAGCACAAATGTTGTGCTTGGTGCTCATAGTCCATCTCTCAGCCATGTTGCTGAAACACAAGTAACATATACGTTAGATCTGTTCATAAGAGATAGCAATTGAATTTGAACTGATTTGACCAATTGGTTCAATCGTGCGATTGAACCATACGACAGAGTTCAATCATATGATTGAGCCTGCTACTGAACTTAGTTGTGTGCTATACCATGCGGTTGAGTCAGTCGTGCAACTGAGTCACCGATTGATTCAATCGTGCGATTGAATCATACGTCTGGCTCAATCGTGCTACTGAAGTTCATCAGCCTGTCCACTCGTATATTGCACTGTTCGACACCATAAATTTGTACCTTAGTCAAAACGTTAAATTATACTTCATCTTTAGATTCATTAGGCTCTTGGGGACTCGAAATAACACTTAATGTCATTTAAATCAACTTTTGTTTCCATTAAAGTGGCCTATTTTAGGGTTTTAGTCCCGGTTATTAGTTTTAACAATTTCGGTCGATTAAGTTCGATTAAACCGTTCATTTGTTCCGATTTTGTTCGCAAAGTACCTGTGGATGAACAAGATATCGGTTAGAAGCAGAATCGGAGAGTAATCATAATATAAGAAATTTGGGCAGAGTGTCTGGGGCTTAGGAGGTTTTTTTAAGAATTTGAAGTCGCGTAGGGTTTACGACCGACTGAGTTTCCTTTATACTGTTTCGGGGTTCAGTCGTGCGACTGGACCTATGCGCATGACTCAATCGTGCGACTGGGGTTCAGTCGTGCGACTGACTCAGACTCCTTCATCCAGTCATACGATTGGTTCATTCTTATGATCCAATCGCATGGTTTGCCCCATACTCATGGTCCATTCGTATGAGTTGTTCATACTCATGGTCCATTCGTATGATTTGCTGATACTCATGGTCCATTCGTGCGAATGGTCCATACTTATGAGTTTGACTTCATCCACTTCCACACACTCAAATTTAACTTTTGATATATAACTTTATGACCAACGATCATCTCAGACATGATCTTTTAACAGAAATCATTTGATCACCTCAGACGTGATCCTTTTAAATTAAAACCGGTTGATCACCTCAGACGTGATCCTTTTACTTGAAATCGTTTGGTCACCTCAAACGTGACCCTTTGAAACTCTCAAAATTTGATCATCTCAGATATGATCCTTTTAAATTCACACAAGTTTGGTCACCTTAGACGTGACCCTTTTAATATATGATTCACAGAGTTCATCTATTCACATAGTCTGACATTGACACCTAATTGATAGATAAAACAGAAAAGAACTTGAATTGAAATAAAACAGGACATATTTTTTTTGTTTTGTTTGATGTGGGTTGAAAACATTTTAATTTTCCTTAAAAGATTTCTCCCCCTGAACAGAACAACATCAAGCATTTACATCTTATCTAGAAAGACTCTTATGGAATCATACAGGCATAAACATAATCATTTAGGACCTTTTTGCATATGTTTGTTTAACTTATTATTATTTTTCTGAGAGTCAAAAGCACTTATAGGAAATCATACTAGACCTGTAAGAAGCACATAATTGTTTTGATTGTTGAGGATTGCTGCTACGATGATTGTCAGTATATTTGTCCACTTAAATCCATACACAGATTTTTGACTCACATTGGTGATTAGTCAGGTTTGTTATTTCAACAAACATTTGTGGATCCCACGCTTATATGGTAATCAACTTTCCTCAGAAGATTTTTGAGCAGTCTACGGGTTTAGACAAGAAGAAACTATTCTAAGAGCTTTCAAAGAGATGCCAAGCCTCAGGTCAGTGACATCACACAGCAGAGAGGCACAAAAAACAATGAATTCTAGAATATTTAGGTTATGCTTATTCTCAGGTCAGTGCCATCGCACAGCAGAGAGGGACACAACCTATCTTCTTGTTTGAGCACTTTTCTTTTACACATTACGCACCAACAACATTAGTCATTAGCTTGATTGCGTTTAACATTTTTTCATGTGCTTTGCTCATTTTTAAGGTCATCCGCACACATTTGTGGCGTTTATTTTGCTCATCACCCCTTATTGGAAATGCGTTGACTGTGTTAACCAGGGATAAGATGGAAGCCCACAGCTAGTTGAACTATTTAGTTTTAATTTGTTTCACCAATGAGGTCTACTCGTCTATTGTGTTGTATCTACCGACACATCATATAATGGACTAGCAACCTCTAGGCCTACTTTCTTTATATAACTTCAGTAACAGACTAGTTTACTATCATTTTTCCTTTATTTGGCTTATCCTTCTCAGACTTGTAATTTTATTCTAACATTTTGAATATTTAAGTCCTTTTGATGTCCCAAACAATTAGTTCCCTATGTACTATCATTTTACATAGTTTTGAATCAATCTCACAGATTTGATGTCTTTACTCTTCAGCTTTTCTGCCTGCCCTCGTTTTTTTAAGTAATTAAATACTGAATCTAAACTATTCTCCCCCTAAATTTCTAAAACCGAAAATCCTTTTGTGTTTTTGTATTTTTAAAGACAGGAAAATAAAATAAAGAAAAATAACAAAATAAAACATAAAGGTGGACTAAGAACTCGATTCTTCTGGAATCACTTCACTTTTCTTTTTAACGCCATTGACCTCTAAGAGATATAAAAACCGAGGTTTATCAAATGCTGTGGTGTAGAGGTCGGCGCGTTGAAAATCAGTATTAATTTTAACAACATTGATTAATTGCTTTTCAAAACAGTCACGTATAAAGTGATATTTAATACTGATGTGTTTAGTCTTTGGGTGTTGGACCAGACTTTTAGTGACTGCAATTGCTACAGATTATCAACAAAGATAAGGGTGTTAGAAAATTGCAAACTGTAGTCTCGCATTTGCTGTTGAATCCAGATGATTTGAGAACAGCAACTTACAGCGGTAACGTATTCGGCTTCACATGTCGATAGAGCAACCGATGTCTGCTTCTTACACTGCCAGGTGACTAAACGTCTTCCAAAGAGCTGACATCCAGCTGATGTTGACTTGTAGTTCATCTTGCAACCACCATAATCCGATTCACTATACGCTTTAAGCTCAAAGTCATCATCATGAGGATACCACAACCCAAGTGTTGGAGTACCCTTCAGATAATGAAATATTCTCTTCACCCCAATTAGATGATTTACTTTAGGTTTTGCCTGATATCTGGAACAGAGACACGTGGCGTACATAATATCGGGACGAGATGCTGTGAGGTACATGAGAGATCCGATCATTCTTCGATACATAGTGGCATCGACCAGATTACCATTTTTGTCGGGTGCCACATCATGGTTCGGGGCAAGTGGAGTACCTGCAATAGTTGCATTCTCCATGTTGAACTGACTTAGGGTATCTCTTACATATTTTTTCTGATGCAGGAAGATACCATTTGGTATCTGATCTACTTGTAAACTAAGAAAGAACTTCATCTCTCCCATGGCACTCATTTCAAACTCAGCTTTCATCATAGACTCAAATTCTTTACATAATGCTTCATTCTTAGAACCAAAGATTATGTCATCTACGTATATCTGCACCAGTATTAAATCACCATCCTTTTCCTTGATGAATAGTGTGCAGTCAATAACACCTCTACGAAAACTGTGTTTCAGCAGATGAGTGGAGAGTTTCTCGTACCATACTCGAGGGGCTTGATGGAGACCGTACAAAGCCTTGTCCAGTTTATAAAGTCTATCCCGATGGTATGGATCCTCAAATCCTTCGGGTTGACTGACGTACACCGTTTCATGGATTTGACCATGAAGGAATGCACTTTTCACATCCAGTTGATAGACTTTAATCTACATATAGGATGCATAGGCTAAGAAGATACGAATAGCTTCCATCCTTGCCACATGTGCAAACACTTCATTATAATCAATGCCTTCGACTTGCCTAAACCCTTGAACGACAAGCCGAGCCTTGTTTCTGATTATGACCCCTTGGTCATCTTTCTTGCATCGAAGAACCCATTTTGTGCCAATCACCTTTGCACCTTTTGGACTGTCCACAAATGTCCAGACTCCTAACTTCTTGAACTGAAGGAGTTCTTCTTGCATAGCACTAACCCATGCCTCATCTTTTAAAGCCTCACTGACATGCTTTGGCTCAACTTGAGACACAAAGCATCGATAAGCACCATCGTGTAAGTATCCCTTTTCCATGACTGTAGCATAATCAGCTGAGTATAGCTGATTTCTTGTTTGAACTCCCGATAGAATATCCCCGATGATGTTGTCCAGGGGATGATGTATATTAACTCGAGTTCTGGGAGTGGTAGGTACAGCAACTTCATTGTCCAGATTCTGAACTGTTGGAGTATGCGGTTCAGAAGTTTCAGTTGCATCATGATTAGAGGCTGGAGTACTTTCGGCAATAGGAACCTGTTCTTCCTGTTCCACATTTGTGGTTTCAACTGCTTCATCATCAGAGGAAGAATCACTTACCTAAAGCTCTCCCCCTGAAGGGCTAGAAGTATAATCTAATGGAACTGATGATGTCGAGTTTAGTGTAGGAGCATTCAGAACATCGTACACCATTCGTGCAGTTAAGTCATCATCAGAATGGGAAGGAGGTAGATTGAAGGATTTGAAAAATCCATCATATTCGAAGAAAAAGGAAGGTCCTTATCCTGCAGGGGGGGGTGGTGGTGTATCTTTGTACATCAACATTGCACCACACTTCTACCTGACTAGTTGAGTTATTGTAAACCCGTTTGTCTGGTATACTGTATCCAAGAAATATACCTTCTTCTACCTTCTCGCAGAACTTCCCAGTCTGATTTTTCTTTAGCAGCATGCAGGGTGCACCAAATGGTTCCAGATACTCTAAATTGAGTTTCCGTTGTTGGAGCAACTCATAACAAGTTTTTCCATGACGTTTGACTACCAAGACCCGATTTAGAGTGTAACATGCATTAGCTACTGCCTCGTTCCAGAATTAAACTGGCAGTTTGGAGTCAGCTAGCATTGTCCTTGCTGTCTCTATCAAGCTCCGATTCTTCCTTTCAGCAACATCATTCATCTGTGGAGTGTAGGCAGAAGTGAATTGATGAACAATCCCTTTCTCTCTACAGAACGCCTCCATCCACTGATTTTTGAACTCTATTCCGTTGTCTGATCGAATCCTTTTTACTTTCAGCTTGTAAAGTTATTCCAATGTAGTATCTAGATGCTTGAATGATTCAAATGTCTCAGACTTGGCGTTTAGAAACATCACCCAAAAGAATCTTGAGTAATCATCAGTCACTACAAAGCAATACCAATCTCTAGCAATGCTCTTTGTGCTGACTGGGCCAAATAGATCCATGTGCAGAAGCTCGAGAGGAATGTCGATGAAATTTACTTTCTTTGCTTTATGAGACTTCTTGGTATGTTTCCTTTTCTTACAAGCGACACAGAAATCTGGGAGCGGGAAATTCTTGACTGTAACTCCATCTACCAGATCGTTCTGAACTAGATGATTCATCTTCCTAGGATTGATGTGTCCCATTCTCCTGTGCCAGGAGACTGAATCTCTTTCTGTTTCTTTTGACAAGAAGCACTGAGCAGTAGACTCAGTTGTGGAGGCTTTTGATAAGTCCAAGGCATACAAGTCGTTGTATCTTGAAGCCGACATTAGAACCTGCTCCTTCGGGATGACATACTCCTTCTTCAGTATGTAGCACCTCTTGTTGTCAAACACAACCTCAAATCCTTTATCACAGATTTGGAAGACTGAAAGAAAGTTGTTTTGTAATTGCTGAACATAGTTAACCTTGTCAAACTTCACTTTCTCGTTTCCCACTTCGCCTTGTGCGGTGATGTAACCTCCTTTATTCCCAGCGAATGATACGTGTCCCCCATTAATTTGCTTGATGTTAAAAAGGAGGGATGAATTCCCGGTCATGTGCCTGGATGCCCCATTATCAATAATCCAGGTATTAGTGATAGCGCTGTAGCGGACACCCTGCACATAAGTGGAAATGATTAGTTCAGGTTTAGGACCCAAGCCTTAACTGGCTTGGGTGTCCCAGAGCTATCACACATCATGAACTCAACCCACTGACCTTTAGAGGATGAGGGCACATCTTTTTATTTCTTATCTTCACTATCAGACACAATACTTGATTTTTCTTTCCATAAACCAGTTTTGTGTAAGGCCTGTTTGTGGTAAACAGACGACTGGCTTATGGTTTGAACTTTAGGTTCACTAATAATCCTAGATTTAACCTTAGGTGGCACAGCTTTGCTTTTAGCTTGTCCGCGTTGACTTTGGTGTTTTGGAGGAGTATTAGATCTGATTTTAGAAAATCTTGGTTTTTCATCATCAAAAATTCAATTTTCGTTTTAGGTATCTGATAATAAGGACAATTTGGAGAGATGTGTCCTCATTTTTCACAACTGTAGCAGGATCTCCCTTTGACATTATGAGGAAAGCGTTGATGTGGGTTTGAGTTTGGTAAGGGGCTGGGTAGTTTCTCTTCCCTTTTAGATGTTTCACCTTCTTTATCAAAATTAATTGTTTTGACATTTTGAACATCTTTTGCTTTCATTTTATTTAGATTTTGATGACTTACACGTTTAGGGTTTGTTGACTTAGACTGTTTAGGTTTTGAAATAGACGTTTGTGAACCTAGCCCTAAGTTAACCTTTTCAATTTTATCAGTCAAGTCTTCAACATGCATCTTATCTTTAGATCCCAAAGTAGTATTCTTCTGTTCAGTGACAGACTTCACCTGTTTACCCATAGAATCTGCATCACTGACCAGAGGAGTAGACACCACATGATCCTTTACCGGGTTATTATTGATTGGTCTACATTTAGTGTTCAAAAGGATAGCATGTGGTGGCGGTACTACTTTATAACCCAGACCTTCCCCGCCATTTTGTTCTTTCATTAAGTTTTGAACTATGTGTGAAGAACTTGCCAAACTGTGCAGTTTTTGTTTTAAAGATTCAACTTCTACTTGCAAAACTGCTTTCTCTTTTTTAGTTTCTTCTAAATAATTTAAATAGAACTTAATATCGTTAGATTGATTTAAAGAAACAACCTTGATTTCCCTTAGTTGTTTCCCTAACAGTTCTATCTTTTCTTTGAAGCTGCACTTATTTTGTTTTAACACACAATTTGCTTCAGTGTAGAGTTGTAAATCATTTACTAGATTATCATTGTGTTCTAATAACCTAGCAAATTTTAAATCAATGCTTTCCCTAAATTTTTCACATTCGGAACAAGCATGTTTATCAAATAATTCATCTTTAGAATATACCTGTGAAGTACCAGACGAATCAGCCATCAGTGCAGTGTCAGACTCTTCAGTGACTTGAGATTCTGAGCTTGCAGCACTTAACTCCTCTTCAACCAAATGATCAATGACATCCCTAGCTTCTTTAATATCTGAACGTGCATTCTCAGCTATGATGTCTCCCTCACTAGCAGATCCATCATCCAAGGTATCAACTAATGCAACATTGGATTCATCCTCGGATACAAATCGGATGGACCAGTCTTGTCCTTCATCTCTTGAGCAACCAAAGCTTTAGAATCTTTCCTTGTCGATGCTCCACCCTTCTCTTTATCTTGACAATTGAATGTGGGAAAAGGATTTCCATTCCCAGTCTTCTTTGGCTTTGTGCACTCACGTTTGAAGTGCCCTTTCTCTCCATAATTGAAGCACGTGACTTTGGTTTTGTCAAATCCAAATATTGTGTCTTTAGTTGCAACTAGGTTTTGCCCTGTCTTCTTGACAAACTTCTTGGCTCTTCTAGCAGCACTAGCCAAGGCCCAAATAATATCCATGCATTCCAGCTCAGTTTCATCAACTTGCTTATAGTCCTCGTCAGCAAGATGACAGTTCCTAATCTTACCAACAACTAATCCATCATAAGATTGAAAAACAGCAGCTAGAAGGTCCATATGTTCTTTTGCAACTTCCACAGTGACATTTCTGAGATTCTCGGTCTTTAACTTGGTAGTATTAGCCACAGGAGCAATGTATTGGGTACTGGATGACCCTGATGTTTCAGTTCCTGATGAACAACTTTGGAAGGAGCAGAAGAGTTAGACACAAACACAGTTTGAAGCGGTGCGCCTGATGTAGCAGGAGTTGGAACTGAGTTGTATAGTGCAGGATTCTGAGCATGGGATCCTTTCTTTGACTTGTATTTCTGACACAGCTCTTCCTCCCTTAACTTCAGAATGAAATCATTTATGTCTAAAGTGGCAAGAATGTCGTTTTGTCTCAAATTAGACACAAATGGATCCAATTTGGCTGGCAGACCATCAGTAAAACTAGAGACTTTATCTTCCGTGGATGTGGTCACGCCATGAGTGTGCAACTCACTTATCAGATGATAGAATCTATCAATGATATCATCCAAGCTCTCTTTTCCAATTGGTGAGAAATTGTCAAATTCCTTTTTAAGAGCTTTTGCCTTCAATGCTTTCAGAGTTGCATTGCCTTTGTATCTCTTTTCCAAGGCCTCCCATAATTTCTTTGACTACTTGTTCTGAGAAAACTGATGAAATATATCCTTAGGTATAGACTGAGTCAACAAGGCATATGCTTTCTTTTCAGCATTATGCACAGTCTTCTGGGATTCACTCATTCCTCCCAAAGTCAGTTTTACCCCATTAGCACTGACTGGTACCACATAACCAGCCTCAATAGACGTCCACAAATTGGGGTCAACTCCATTCAGGTAGATTTCAAACTGCTATTTCCGCTGTTTCCACTGTGGGTATTCATCCAATGTTAACAGCTTTGGCGATTTGTTGTGGTTCCCGATCTCATTTTACAGAAGTAGAAGATTCTGGACACGTGTGTACTTTCCAGCAGTGAATGAAGAGAACTGATCTTCCATTACTTTGACTTGATAAACTCAGAACAGGACATATTGACTTATGCGATTGGACAAGAATACTAGGTCAACCGTGCGATTGAAGGATGTGAATGACTTCAGTCGTGCGATTGAATTCAGTCGTGCGAGTGAACAGGTCGAATGAGTCAACCGTATGGAATACTTCAAACGTGAGAATGAACTATGCGAATAAACTATGCAAATGAGTCCAGTCGTGCGATTGAACTATATGAATGGAGTTCAGTCGTGCGATTGAGCTAATCATGCGACTGAAGCTGCTGCGGGAAAAAATCGAATTTTTTGAACACTTGACTCAAAATTGCGAATTTTTACGAACCCTAATCTGCCGTATGAAAAAGGTCAAAACTTTAACACAGAGACTCGTCAAAAACACGTTTTGAAGCGAAAAAGTGAATCTTTTGAATGAAAACGTTACTTTTGACACCAAAACCAATTGAATCCACGCAAAATCACGAGCCTAGGCTCTGATACCACTTGTTAGGACCGTGTACGTACGGAGTACTAACAGATTCTGCATGAAACCAGATCAAATAACTCGGAATTCTATTTGATTGGCGATCCAATTAGTGAGAACGAATAACCTGATCGATCTAATGATGTAACAAACGTTAAGAACAGATTGTAATTGATCAGGAACGAACAATGAACTTGGATTTGTGACTTGGGACGCTCTGGACGGCTAGGGTATGAAAGTATTCGAAGTGTTCTGTTTTCCACGAGTTATGTGGTATTTATAGGTTTTCAGTGTTCAATCGTACGACTGAACCATTAGCATGGTTCAGTCGTGCGACTGACTCATGCGGTTGACTCATACGCACGATTGAAGGTTCAGTCATGCGACTGAATCAATCTCATGTCTTAATCATACGACTGATCCAGTCACCTGGTTCAGTCATGCGACTGGTCCATAAGTATGGTTCATTCATGCGTATGGGCCATAAGTATGGTTTAGTAGCATGAATGTACACATTACAAAGTTAAACATATTTCTAAGTTCTTATTGACTTTGAACTATGTAAAACAACATCAAACTTATATATTAAGTTCATATATGTGAATCACATTCAATATAATGATAACATGACATAATCAATCACAACTAAACATCACAATTCATTTCACATATCATTAATATCATCAATTACATCACATTACATCAGTGTAAGACATGAAAGACTTTTACATTTGAGATCATAAACTAGGTACATTAAAATGTATTAGCAGCAGATGGTAATGATTGCTTACAAAACACAAAACACTCATATGTTAACAGGAATTACAAGCCCAGTGCGAATAAAACTATTGGCTTTGACAAATCAAAGTAAAGGTGTTAACATTGCAACAGTTATGCTCATTTCTCAAGGGAATGTAAAGCTCCTAGAAATCAAAGAGGAAATGGTCAAGCTGGTTCTAGTATTCAAAGATACCAACAACAGTATCAGAAAACCTTCCAAAAGCCTTATCAAAGTTTTCCCATGCCAGAACTTGAAGTTGAATCAAAATCAACTGAAGAGCCAAAGAAAGATCTTATTGTAAGCATCAAAGACGGCTATGACTGGAGTGCATATGCTAAACAATTCACAGCTGATCTAACATCAAGTTTAGCCCTTGTTGCTAAAGTTTAAAATGAAGACTGGTCTAAAGAAAATGATCCTAAAGCGGATGGTGATTCAGAAAATGATACTTAAGATTATGATTGGAGTGACAAATCTAACCCAAAGGTTGAGCATCCATCATCTAACTCTGAGACTTCTTCTTCAAGTTATCCTGAAATTCTTGTCAAAGTCAGAGAAAAAATATGCACGAAAGCATGTTTTGATCAAGTTGAGCATTACAGAACATATTCATTTAAAATCTATGACAAACTTAAACAAGAAGTAATGCCTAACAAACTGAAAAATGATCACAAAGTATCTGTTGAAAAGATCTAATCTCTTCAAATCTCATAGAATAAAACACTAAAAGAACTTGAAGTTATTAAATAAGAACTTAAGGAGATGAATAAAAATTTAGAAGAAGAAAAAATAGCTTATGCTACAACACAGGTGGATCTAGCTAAAGTTAAGAGTTCTAAAATATTGTAGAAAGTTGGTAAGTGAGAGGAAATATAAAAACAAAACAGGTCTAGGTTTCACACATGAGCCCATCCCTGAATTTATTTCAAACACTTTACCAGAAAACTTTAACACACGCGATCACTCACCTGAAAACAAAGCTAAGCTAAAAGCCTTTCAAAATAAGAAAAAGATTTGCAATCTAATGTAGAAAGTGATAAAGATAAGACTGAGATATTTTAGGAACAAGATTCAGAAAAGATTAAAAATGGTCACTCTGTGAAAGTTAAATCTTATGAATCATGACCAAAGAAGAAGAAAATGTTTGTTCCTAAAGGATCTCATGCTGTTAAAAGCTGTTACCCTGAAGATTTGTTGAAGAAGTCACTGTAAAGAATGATAAATGAAACCAGAGAAGGAGAAGGAAAAATGCTAAAGCTAAATCCTCTCGGAAACAAAGTCAAAACAATCAAACTCAAAGCACAAATCAATCTAATCAGTTTAATCCAGTAAAGTTTGTGTCTGCGGGTAGCTTTGATATGAACATAATTCCAGGAATCAAATCAAACTCAAAGAACAAATCTAACTTTAATATGAAAACAGGTTAAGTTCCAAAGTCTTCCGCTTTCAACAAAATATTTGTATTTAAGGAGTCTAGGAATAGTTTTAATGAACAAAAGGCAAAACCCAAATTTCAAAAGAACAACTCTCAAATAAAAAACAATAGATTAACATTGCAACTCCTAAATCAAAACAAGGATCAAATGTGGCTTCCACGACTAAGGTTAATCAACAGTTGTTTAAATTTCAACAAAAGTGTTGTGAAATATATGACATGTATAATTATAAAACTGTTGAATGTTTCTTTAACATGTATTGTCATATTTGTGATATGAACAACCATTCAACAGCTAATTGTATTTCAACATGTAATGTGCCATTTGTGATGAAAGAAATCACAAAACTGATGATTGTTACTTTAGAAAGAACTCGTCGAGGAAAGGAAATTTCAACCTAATATTTCAAAGAAATCAAAATGTTGGTTTTCAAGGTTTAACAAAACAACCTTCCTTAGGCTTGAGATCCTTCCGAAGGATTAATCATGATTGTGATGCTTCTTATGCTGTGCAAACAAAGCATTATTATCAAGGAAAATTTGTTCCATGATCTATGACAATGAATAATGGAAAGTTCGGTAATCAATTTTTTCTAAAAATTTTCCTATTGATGATTTAAATTCTCTTGACGATGAACTAGAAAAACGTTACCATGCTTTGCGGATTAAGCAAATCAAAGATAATAAAAAATCTGTCAGAAAAGTAATTGATAAACTGAAACAACAAAATAAGCCTAATTTGAATAAGCTTTATTTTAAAAGTTTATCATTGTTGATAAATTTGGCAAGCCCAAGACCATCTAGGCTTGGGTTGATAACTGAACTTAAATCTCTTTGAAATGCAGGTATGGCCAAGAAGACCTATAACATGTGGTATGTTGATTATGGGTGTAGTTGGCATATGACAGGCAACGATGCCTTGTTGCAATATTTTAAGTTAAAAGATGTTACTCTTGTTGCATAAGGAGGTGATGCAGGTAGTAAGATTACAGGCGAAGGAACAGTGTCCAATGGAATTATTAGCTTTTATAAAGTCAACTGTTATGTATAGTTGAACTTTAATCTATTAAGTGTTTCCTAAATTTGTGACAAATCTTACTCCGCTTTATTTGATGATTCTTTTTATTAAATTTTGAAGCCAGGTTTTTAGATAAGCAAATAAGGGTAGTTGTTAAAGCTGTACGTGATTGAGATGTATACAAGTTAGATATGTCTCAAGGTGATCCAACTACAGAAACAACATGCCTAATTGCTCAAGCATCAAACGATGAAAGTCAGTTATGGCATAGACGTCTCGGGCATTCAAATTTCAAGAACATGAACAAGCTTGTAGCAGGAAACCATGTAGTAAGAATTCCAACAAAGAAGTTCGCTACTACAGATCACTACACATCATGTTTAAAAGGAAAGCAACACAGAGTGTCTTATAAACCCAAGCTGATAAGCTCAAATTCCAAGCCTTTCCAGATGTTGCACATGCATCTATTCGGACCAATAAATATGGAGAGTATTAGAAAGAAATATTATTGTTTGGTTATCATTGATAACTTTATAAGATTTTCATGGGTTTTCTTCTTGCAATGTAAATCTGAAACTACAGAATTGATGAAAGACTTCATCATTAAAATATAAAATCAATTAGAACAAAAGGTGAAAATTATTAGAAGTGAAAATGGAACTGAATTTAAAAATACCAATGTTGACATGTTTTGTGCAGAAAAAGGAATTGCTCGTCAGTTCAGTGCTCCTAAAACTTCACAACAAGATAGAGTTGCTGAAAGGAAAAACAGAGCTTTGATTGAGGCAACACATTCCATGTTAGCAGATGCAAATATTCCAATCATTTTTTGGGATGAAGCCATATACACTGCATATTTTGTGTAGAATCGTACATTACTTGTGAAAGATAAACAGAAAACTCCTTATGAGTTGATGTTTGGCAGGAAACCTAATATAGTTTTTCTTAAGTCTTTTGGTTGTCCAGTTTTGATTTTAAATTCAAGCTTTTGGTGGATAAAGTCTGATGATGGATTTTTCGTTAGATATTCATCGGTTTCAAAAGCCTTTAGTGTTTATAACTCTAGGATTAATGATTTCTTGAACACTCACTTCCATCAGTTGCTAATGGTCCAGCTTGGTTGTTTGATTTAGATTCTTTGTCAAACTCTTTAAATTCTAACTTGTTGAAACTACAGGTGAGAAAAAGTAACAAGGAGGAGATCTCAGATCTATTAGTGATGATTCTAATTCTGATGATATGGATGATTCTAGCTTAGATTACCCATTTTTTCATTTGTTAAAGATCTTGTATTTCATTCTGAGTCTCATGATCAATCTCGAACTCAACAAGCACAAGAACCTCCTGTTTTTTGAAAATTCAAATGTTTCGCAACCAACTCCTAATGATGGTCTTGAAATTGTACAACCTGAGTCTGGAACTTCATCAGTTTCTGATGATGTAGTTGTTACTGATAATCTTGATGACTTTACCAATTCACCAACTCAAGTTCCTAATTTCACTCCACATACTTTGAACTTCTTGCAACAGCTTTCTGACTTGAACTAGACTAATCCGGATGTTTATGTTCAAGAAGATGAGATTACAACATCTCGTGTACACAAGAACCATCCTATGTCCTAGATTATCGGTCCATTGAATGTGAGAATGATGAGGATTCATTTAGAACAAGCAAACCTCAGCTTATACTCATATTTTCTATCTTAAATTGCCCCTAAAAACATCACAGAAGCATTACAGGACAATAGTTGGATTGAGGCCACGCAAGAGGAGTTATTACAGTTCTGTAAACAGGAAGTATGGAAGCTTGTGAATTTACCTGAAGGAGAAAATTCCATAGGCACCAAATGGTTGTTTAGAAACAAGTAAGACGATCGGGGAATTGTTGTTCGCAACAAAGCAAGACTCGTTGCACAAGGTTACACCTAAGAAAAAGGAATAGATTATGATGAAGTATTTGCTCCAGTTGTAAGACTTGAAGCAATTCGTGTCTTCCTGGCTTATGCATCTGTAAGGCCCCATTCCCGGGCACCTCACAGTTGGACTATCATTGCATAAAACACATAAGCATACATTTAATTAAAACAACATAGCGGAAATTACTTCAAACCATTTCATATATTAATGAATGCTTTTGCAAAATAATACAATGTAGTTAACTGTCACAAAATATTATAATTTGCATTACATCACCAAAAACGTCATTGTTATACAAATAGATGCCATCCCAAAAATGCCAAGTAGCTGTCCTGTGCCATCCTCAGCAACAATCACCTACCAACTGGAAAATACATAAAAGTCAGCGTTGCTAAGTGAGTTTTAGTTTTATATATAAAATACTTCATTTATCATTCAAAAACCGTTCTTTACTTTCATATTTGCTCACACATCACACGTACAAATAGATAATCTTATTACTATCTTCATCATCGTTCATTAACTTTCGTTCATTCATCATCGTACGTCAACGTTATCATTCCTTATCTTCCTTACGTACATTCACCTTTATCTTCCTCACATTCCAGGCCAATGCCACGGGTAATACCCCACCATCATGCATAAAGCGGGTACTGGGCCGAAGTCTATAATTAGACTCCCATACATTGTGTCCGGTGGCCTGACCACAGTACCAGGGTAACTTCATTCAGACCAATGCCATACGCTATACCCCACCGTCATGCATAAAGCGGGTACTGGGCCGAAGTCTATAATTAGACTCCCATATATTGTGCCCGGTGGCCTGACCGCAGTATCGAGGTAAGTGGAAAGATCCCATACATATGGTCAATCACAAGGATTAGACCCCAGTGTGCATCCTTCCGGGGTAGCTAACCCACACACAGTTGAGCTAACACCCTTCATTGGGTGTGAACCTCCGTACATTGCTTGCAAGACTTTTCTTACATTCGATCGTTCATTAATGCATGCATTCATTCTTTCTTTATGCTTCTCATATCCTTAACATTAACTTCCACTTTACGTTACATAATACTTCACGTTCATCTCATACTCATAATACGTAAGTCACGGAATAATACATAAGAAGGAGCATAAGAAATCATATCATACATCATCACACATCATCCATTCCAATACACATACACATACCTAACAAGTCATCATAGATCATAACCGACCCTCCGTGGGACAGTGGGGGTTTGGGGGCGGCAGCCACCGACAACGGGGTTCTAGGTGCGGCAGCCCCTAGTGGGGTCTAAGGGGTAACGCCCCTGGCTAGGAACACTTAGGCGCATGGGAAGGTTCTAGGCGCATGGGCACTATTGGGGCGCATGGCCCAACACTTAACCATTCTGGGTAAACTCTAGGCGCATGAGCACTATGCAGGCGCATGGGCCTGACTTAGACGCATGGGCACTTATGCGGTTGGGCACTGTTTAGGCGTTTGGGTTTCTGGGCGGTTGGGAACACTTTGTAAATTTGAACGTTGGGCGTATGGGCCACTGTTTAGGCGCATGGGCAATCAAACCTCGACTAGATTATAAGTTTATATGATTGGCTAAGTGTACTTGGTTCCCATGATGAAGAAGCATACGTCATCAGGAGCCGGCAATACATCGGCTTTAGCACCAAATAGGCTTGTCAGACTCAAAGACCTAAGACGTCACCAGGCTAGCAATAGTTAATGATTGTAAACAATATATGTATCTCATATAAGACTTACAATAACACAAATACCCATGATAAAATAAAAGTATGAATTGCATGTGCTTTTATAAGGTTTAAACGTTTATAAGTGTATGTTGAATAACGTAACATGTTTCACCCCAAAACGGTGTGGAATAGCATCAAAAGGGGCAAGGAACCACACATGTCAAATAAGTATGTAGTGAAGGTTAGTAAGAATAATAAACGTCATTCCAACGTGAATCGTCACAAGGCACCTAAATATGTAAATATATATTTACAAGGTTAAAGTTTTAATAATAAGCTTTAATGTTTTAACGTGAACTAGGGTTTTAGGTGGAATTTAGGGATTCTTGTAAGTACGTTAAATATTTTAAGACAAAATTTATCACTTATGTGATTTAATAGAAAGTAAATAAAATATACTAAGGGTACGTTTTTCGTATATAGAAATACGAAGGAAAAATTATTTGTAATAAAATTTAGTTATAAGTTGGAATAATAATCATCGTTTATAAATATATATTGATATTATTGAACAAATATTTTAGTGATTTAAACCACTATTTAAAGTCCATTTTATAAGAAAATAAACTAAATATATTATTTATCTAAACCATTTGATAAAAATATTAAAATATATTATTAAATAAGTTTTCAGAAAATGATATGGTGTCTTAACATTTTAATAAGTTTATAAATCACTTTTTATAAATATATTTGGTTATAACATTGGTAAATAAATTTTATAATAAAATGTTAGAATGTTTTTACAAAAATAAATTTAAGAAAATATTTAGATGCCTTTTAAAATAACTAAAGTTTACTAAATTGATTTTAATAATTTTAAAAAAAAAACTTATATATCAAAAACCACTTGAAAAACATTAAATAAAATGGTTTGAGGGTCCCTGGGTTCGAACCCGGGACCTCAAAGCCACACTCTCACACACTTACCAGTAAATCAAAGGCCTAAGCCGCATTAGGATTTCGTTTCTAAATCCTAAAAATGCAACTCATTTGAAATCCCTAATTTTGCATAAACCCTAGATCATTCAAACCTCCAATTGAACATGAATTCGAATGTTACAATCAAATTAATCCTAGGGCTTTTGTTCCTTATGTAGAGTCGAATGTTTGTATATATTTAATTACCTGATAATGATTTGAAATGAGACTTGGAACGAAACGAAGAACAACCACAACCACTTGGTGCTCGATCGATGCCCAAATGATGGTGATAATCAAATTAAACGTACAGTAAGCTTTAGAGAACCACCACGAATCGAAACCCTCACTTAATTTCAGTTTATAACGTGTGAAAGTTGATGAACACCACTGCCCAGATCACGAAGGAAGAAGGGATTCGTTTAGGTTGATTGATGTTGTTTCAAGTGAAATCAAATGTTGTGCTTGATTAAGTGCAGTTAGAAGATTGTTTGGGTTCGTTTAGTTAGATTTTAATTATGGCTTAAAGATCAAACGGTTATACGAATTAAGGCTTCGGTTATGCTCGCGATTGGGCTTAGTAACCGATAATTGAACGCGCGTAATTGATGCATTCAGGTTCGTAGTGGGTTCTAGATAGGTTGGGAAACGGTTTTGGGTGAAAAATCGGGTTGGATTTGGGGTTTTTGACCGTGGCCGGAGCCGCGGCCGGCGGTGGCCAGCGGTCGCCGGAAAATTGGGCTAGGGGGGGTTTGGTTTAAAGTTTTGCCACTTTACAACTTTGGTCCCTGCAGTTTACCTTTGTTCCATTTTGACCCAAAGTTTGGGTTTTAGTTTCAATATAAGTTACATTTTAGTCCCTGTGATTCTTAATGTTAACATTTTATGTAAGAACTAAGTAATTTCAAGTTTTAACATGATAAAATTTATATTATTACAAGATTAAGAATATAATTTATTATTATTATTATTATTATTATTATGATTATTGTAATTATTGCAATTAACATCAACATATTAATTTTAATTGTTTACAAAATTAACTTTTAAATTAAAGAAGAAAAAAATTAATAAAATAAAATAAAAATAAAGGAAAAAAGTATAAATAACCCACAAGTTTCATAAAAGCCATGAATAGACCTTGTAAGAATTTAACAAAGTTAACTTTTATTTAACGAAAATACGAGATGTTACAGTCTCCCCAACTTTTAAGAATTTCGTCCCGAAATTAAGAAAGAAACTTAAACTAACAGGAGACTTACGATGAAGGATAAGTGTACTAACGGACAGTGATTGGTGTTTGATTACGGGTGAAAAGCGAAAATTATCGGCAAGCTAAATCTTTAGGATTTGACACATGAAACGTTAGAAAACGATAATGAGTTCCTAAGGTATATTAGACTTTAAGGGATAAACTGATGTTAAACTTTATCGATCTTTATATCCGTATTGAGATAAAGGTAATAACGAGTCCCGTAAGTCACAAACATGATAGAGATTTAGAGGTTTTCAAGATGAGGAGTTCAAAGATGGTCCAAGAAATGACACAAATATAGGAATTGCATTGATCAACGAAGACAGCGTTCTTGATTGGATTAAAATTTGAATAATTCAGGATATTGCCAATAAGGACAATCACAAATAGCTTTCCAATTACGGATTGCACACGAGGTTCATCAAACCCATGAACACAGCCGAAACGTTTGTATGACTAGAAAGACATGAACCTAGATTGATAATGATTTTATTTGGTGAGAAAGATGGTTTTAGAAATGCTATCATCGTGCAATTAGGTTTTGATGATAACCCAGAATTAAGATCGATAAGTAAGAATTAAAAGGTCCCATAAAGCTAGATCAAACGTCAGGTGGAAACATAAAAGCGCGAGAGAAGAAATCGATTTAAAATTAAATGTTCCAGGCTTGGAACTAAAATTAACCTAAGGTGTCAAAGAGCTCTTTTGAGTTCAGGAATCATGCTTTAACTTGAATGGCTGGAACACTATCGTCGATAAATCAGATAACAGTGTTCACTGTTCAAGTTATTACAGGTTTCTTGTCAATTGAAGTCTTATAACCTTGGTAAGTTTGAGATCAAGGAATGGAAATAGTCACCAAGATGTGGTTATCCCTCCTAGCTTGGTGGTGTATTTCCCAAGGTATGACTCTTAACTACCAGGCGAGGGCTTGATCCTAACTCTTTGTTAAAGATCGACAGGAATAAAATGAGGTAACTTACCATTAAGGTAAGGATAATCACTCCTATCTTAGCGGTGAAGTTTTATAGAAACAGAACATAACAACATGAAAGACTTCATCAAAGTACAGAATTCACTCCTACTTTGTTGAGGTCATTTCATTTGAGGAAAATACCATTCATAAAATTTTAAACGGGTGAAATTATTATCAAGGTATGGATTTTATGCCTATCTTGATGATTGAATTTCATGATAATAAGAAAACAAATCGAGAATTGACATTTGTCACCCAAAGTACGGGATTCAATCCTATTTTGGTGATGTCATTTCATCCGTGAAATACGAGTTCCAAAGGATAATGATTGAAATTTGTCCTCAAAACAAGGAAATCACCCCGATTCAGAGCACGAGATTTCTTAAAACACAGTTTGGAAGTTGAAAACCATTGAGGTACGAAATTCACTCCTACTTTTAAGAGGTAATTCCATTGGTGAAATACGAACTTCACAAGAACAAGAAGAAGAAATGGTCATCAAGGTAAGGAATTCACTCATGTCTTGATGATGCAATTTCATAAGAACAATAATGACGAATGGAAAATCATCACCAAAGTAAGGGAGTCACCCCTATTTTGATGAGATAGAATCATTTAGGAGTTACGAGTGTCATTTATCATAAGTTGACTTGCGGACTCTTGCATTGCCTGCGATGCGAAACGGTTAGAAGCTTTTACAAAGCTCGACTAGGATTAGGGTTACCATACGGGGTAACATAATCGTTTGTGATAGGTTTTCAAATCTTGAAGAAGGTAGATCAAGAAACAAGATCAATGACAAAAATGATTCAATACAGCAATGAGATGTAAACATTCGGTTTGTAAATAAAAGGAATATTTTGACATCTCAAAGTGCTAAGTCAACCACTACTTTATTGAAACCACGCGCACCTACAAGCGAACACTCATCTCAATCCAGGTCAGATAAACAAATCCAACGGTCAAGTCAGATTTATGTGTATACCTTGCCTAGAAAAGGTATCCCGAGATGCAGGTATTCCACCTTTCGACATTGCAAGATTTTAGTTATGGGACACACTTTAAGGACATTTGAAAACCTTAAGTATCAATTTTAAGCTTTGAAAACCATTTGGTTTAGACGATTAATATCTTTGGATATTAAGATCCATGTGCACGTTGGTCGGGGTACAAAAATAGTTACATAAAGCGCACAACGTATAACAACGTTTAGACGTAGGAATTGAGGAGTATAACGGGTTCAATATTAACAGGAACATTCTGTAAGATAGGAATGAGAAGATATTAGGGTTTCGATGATAAACCAGTCCAAGGAATCAATGATTTTTGATGTTTTAAATATAAACCGGGTGGTTCCATTTGGTAACGCATTACCATTTGGAAACGTTGACACGTCAAGGTAAATTGACCCATTTGCCTTAGAAACCTGTGTATGTTGAAAATAGTTTATCACTCATCCCAAAAATCCCCAGGTAAGCATAACTGGTCTCGCAATGAGATTTATACGATATGCTTGCCTTAGCCCGGAGGCTTTGTGCCAGGAAATCCAGAATACAGGTGTCTATGGTCACACAAATTTCTTAAGTTCATGTTATCAAAACCTTGATGAGATTTTCATAGATTAGACATAGAGTCTAAGGAATTAAACCCACGATAATAAATGTAGTTTTCACATGTCGTCGAGAATAGGTTTAGGAAGTTTCATTTGTCGGGGAGAATCAAAGAGTCAAAGATAAGTTAGGGGAGACAAGTAACAAAGTTTAAACATTTATAAGGCAATCCTAGGCTAAGGCATCAAGTTGCACATAAGAAGACATAGCATTATGTAGCATGCAAACCATATATATATTTACAAGAATATAAATATTATTCTATAAGGTTCATGCATAAACAATAGTCTAGGTCACCATTTCTAATAACCTAAATCCCTATAGTTATGGGCTCTGATACCAATCTGTCACACCCCAACCTTAACGGCGGAATCGTCGAGATGTGAGGGTTAAAATTGTTCACAGCCACATAACGCTATATTTAAATATAAATATTGAAATTATAAGATTCAAAAGGCAATACAAAGATACGTCTCAAACATGAAATAAATCCAAACAATACAAGACATAACATAATGATTTTATTCATTTAGCTAGGTCCAAATCCTAGTTTATTGCAAGCTTCAATTGATGACTTCAAATGCGGGCATTTCCTGAAACATGTTAAAAATAACGGGTCAACTACGAAGTTGGTGAGTTTCCAAGGGTTTCACATACATAATATACCATGGATTTCAAGTAGCAATTCATGTCATAGGTTATGAGTTAGCAAGTTTATAGAACACATATAGTACAATCAAACCTCGACTAGATTATAAGTTTATATGATTGGCTAAGTGTACTTGGTTCCCATGATGAACAAGCATACGTCATCAGGAGCCGACAATACATCAGCTTTAGCACCAAATAGGCTTGTCAGGCCCAAAGATCTAAGACGTCACCATGCTAGCAATAGTTAATGATTGTAAACAACAAATGTATATCATATAAGACTTACAATAACACAAATAACCATGACAAAATAAAAGTTTGAATTACATGTGCTTTTAAAAGGTTTAGACGTTTATAAGTGTATGTTGAATAACATAACATGTTTCACCCCAAAACAGTGTGGAATAGCATAAAAAGGGGCAAGGAAACACACATGTCAAATAAGTATGTAATGAAGGTTAATAAGAATAATAAATGTCATTCCAACGTGAATCGTCACAAGGCACCTAAATATGTAAATATATATTCACAAGGTTAAAGTTTTAATAATAAGCTTTAATGTTTTAACGTGAACTAGGGTTTTAGGTGGAATTTAGGGATTCTTGTAAGTACGTTAAATATTTTAAGACAAAATTTATCACTTATGTGATTTAATAGAAAGTAAATAAAATATACTAAGTGTATATTTTTTGTATATAGAACTACAAAGGAAAAATTTTTGTAATAAAATTTAGTTATAAGTTGGAATAATAATCATCGTTTATAAATATATATAGATATTATTGAACAAATATTTTAGTGACTTAAACCACTATTTAAAGTCCATTTTATAAGAAAATAAACTAAATATATTATTTATCTAAACCATTTAATAAAAATATTAAAATATTTTATTAAATAAGTTTTCAGAAAATGATATGGTGTCTTAACATTTTAATAAGTTTATAAATCACTTTTTATAAATATATTTGGTTATAACATTGGTAAATAAATTTTATAATAAAATGTTAGAATGTTTTTACAAAAATAAATTTATAGAAAATATTTAGATGGCTTTTAAAATAACCAAAGTCTACTAAATTGATTTTAATAATTTTTTAAAAAAAACTTATATATCAAAAACCACTTTAAAAAACATTAAATAAAATGGTTTGAGGGTCCCTGGGTTCGAACCCGGGACCTCAAAGCCACACTGTTGGGTCATTATAAGACTGGTGCAACCAAAACCACTTCACATAGTTATTTTGGTGGTACATTCAAAAGGCTTCCGAAGCTAAGTATGAGATCTTCCGAAGTCTGAAGAACAACAGCTGAAGTCATCAGCTGAAGAAAGAGCTGAAGACTATCTTCCGAAGACAAAGTCTGAAGTTTTCCGAAGACAGTCTGAAGACTTCCAAAGACAAAGTCTGAAGACTTCCGAAGACAAAGTCTGAAGACTTCCGAAGACAAGGTCTGAAGAAAGAGCTGAAGACAAAGTCTACTTCCAAAGACAGAAGAAGACTCCAAGCCTCGGAAGAAGCGGTCTTCCGAAGTATAACTGGCTTTGGAAGAAATTCTTCCAAAGAAATTTATCCTTTGGAAGACACTGCTATGTCCAGTAGACATAAGTATGGTCTCTGACAGTCCGCTGCAGACCTCTGATACAGCATGGCTTCTTCCTAAAGAACCATGTTGTTGACCATACTTTTTTCTACTGTATACCTTTTTATGATAGTACATATTACCAACTTTAGTTGGTGACAAAAGGTAAGTCAGGGATATGTCCAGACTACCAAATCTCAGGAAAAATGTCTGAGATACCTCACCTATAGTCTTGTAGTATAGATGTTTGGTTAGAGGTTTCCAGCTGGTATCAAAGTATATCCGGCTGTAGGTAGTATTATATATATCTTCTCATTGTAACTTATTAAGTAGAGAGCAAGAGTTAGAGCCAAAAATTGAGCTTTTAAAAATCTTGTAATCCTTTGAGTTGAGAAGCAATATATAAAAGTACCTTGAAAATTTACATCCTGTGTTTATTTACTGCTTGTTACTTGTTATATTGTGATCAACTCTTCTTAGACTCTTACTGAGTATCGTTCAATGTGAGTTTGAGAGAAGAACCACTTGTTGAGTGACAAACATACGATCCTGCAATTGGTATCAGAGCTTCCAGGCTCTTGATTGTGAGATCTTACCATCCAAATCAACCAGTTTTTCACTCCTCACTACAAACCACTCACTCAAATGGCCGCTCTCTCCAAGGCTGATATGGAAACTGGCACCATGACCAAGTCCCCACTGATCACCCCTGAAGACTTTGACACATGGTGCACCAGAATGGAAGGCTTCATCAATTGTCAAGACTCAAGGATGTGGGACTCCATTGTCAATGGTCCTTTCATACCAAGCACTACTTCTACTACTGGTAATCGCATCATTCCAAAAGATGTTGATGATTACTCAGAAGAAGATAGAAAGAGAATAGAGGTAGATCAAAGGGCTATGACTTCTCTTCAAACTGCTCTCCCAAACTCCATCTACAGAGGCTTCAAGAAGTGCAAGACAGCCAAAGATTTATGGGATGCATTGAAGCTTATGTATGAAGGATCCAAGGAAACCAAAGAGAACAAGAAGGATCTCTTGAAGCAGCAGTTTGAGAACTTCACTTTCAAGGCTGGTGAGACCTTGACTCAACAATACTTCAGGTATGTTGAGATAGTGGATACTCTGGTGGATATTGGAGTAGCTCTTGAGAATAGAGACATAGTTAGGAAGTTCATGTCTTCTCTTCCTAAACTATGGACACATTATTGTATCGTAATCAAGAGAACTTCGGACCTTAAGACTCTTTCTCTCACAGAGTTGTATGGTATCCTAAGTGCATTCCAGATGGAGATGAACATGCAGAACTCCTCTGGTCACTCCAATAACCAACTGAGTTCAGCCCTTCATGTGGTTGAAAGGGAAATCACAGAACCACAACATCAGTTGCTGTGTTACCCTAACAACTCACATAATGGACCCTACATTACTCTACCTGAGACTTCAAAGTCTCAAAAGGTTCAACACAACTCCTTTCAGGATAGTTGTGCCTTTGTCTCTGGAAGTGGACACTCTGGTGATTTTTAATATTGCTTTGATGATCTTGAGTGTTTCAGTCCAGATGATGTGTAGTATGTGGACATTGTCTAACAGATGGCTCTTTTAACTTACAGAGCGAAGAAGTTCTTCAAGAGAACTGGAAGGCAATTCCCTCAAAACCCTGTCAACAGCAAGTTTGGGTTTGACAAGAGCAAAGCAAAGTGTTACAACTGCAACCAACTAGGTCACTTTGCTAGGGAATGCAAGGCTTCTAAGAACAACCCGGGAACCCCACAGGCCTCCACACATCCCTCAGCTTCAAAGCATGAAGAGAAATCAACTGAAATAGCTGCAATGGCTCAAGAAGTTGACTGGAGCTTCATGGTACAGGATGTGACTCCCGCTCAAGCACTCATGGCCGGAACAGATGATGATCAGGTATATGAACATATTTGTACTGCTGCGTGTATTGCTAAAGTTAAACTTTATAAGGATCACAATATGGAAATCAGATCTGATGTTGAGTCTTTAAATATCTTAAAATCTGATTTTAGAAGAGCTGAATCTGACTATCAAAAGAAAATTGAAGAGTTAGAGAAAACTGTCTCTTTTAAAACATGAAAAGACCAACTACAAGACTCAAATTAAAGATCTGATATCCAAACTGTCTGAAGTTCAAGCCCAGTTGGTCACTGCTGAGGCTCAGGCCAGGAAGCAAGCTATTGCTGAACAAAACTTCCAAGCTATTCTTGCATCATCCTCTCATTCCAAAATGTTTTATCAAAACAAAGAAGGGTTGGGAACCAATGAAATAGCTCTACCACACTCTTATGAGTCTATTAGACTACCTAGATGTGGTACTGAAGAGCAAGAGGTTTGTAAGGCCCCGTTCCCGGGCACCTCACAGTTGGTCATTCACAGCATAAAACATTCATATATTATAAAGTAAAGCAGCGGAATTAATTTTAACAAGAATCCATTCATTCATCTTAAACACTGTTGCTAAGCAATACATTCTAGCTTAGGAGTTTTCAAAATAATTAGTTGCATGAATTACAAAACAACAGTGTTGTCAAAACAAAAATGAGTGTCAGTCTTGCCCGCCAAGTAGCCATCCTCGTGTGCCATCCTCAGCAACCTGTTACCTGCCAACTGGAAAATACATAAAAGTCAGCGTTGCTGAGTGAGTTCTAGTTTTGTAATGAAAATACTTTACTTTTCATTCTAAAACGTTCGTTATGCATATGTGTTCACGCATCGTACGTACACGTAGTTAATTTTATTATTATCTTCATCATTCGTTCATTAGTTTTCATTCGTGTACCATTCATCGTTCTCATTCACGTTCGTACATACATTCTTTTCATTCATTCATACGTTCTTTAACTTTCATTCGTCAAGCATGCAAAACTCTAAGGGTCACCTTTCTTCTCTGCCCTCATGGTTCCAACCCATGAGCCGACAAAGCATATCGTATCCGTCTGGTGCCCCTATGGCTCTCAGTCCATAGACCGACACCTGGTGCCCCTATGGCTCTCAGTCCATAGACCGACACCTGGTTGCCCCTATGGCTCTCTGTCCATAGACCGACAACCTCGTTGCCCCTATGGCTCTCTGTCCATAGACCGACAACGTCTCATCCGGGGTCACGTTAACCCCATGAGTGATCGTCACCACTCCTGCTGTAACAACTATCCCATGACAGGTCACAAAGACACTGCCCCGTTGTTCTTAAGGCAACTATGGCTCACTGTCCATAATCTACCATAAGGCTCGTAATAGGCCTAGTTACTAGAACCAAGCACCGTTTCCAAGACTTCATAACCGTCAATTCCATCTCGTGCCCCTTAGACCATGCAAGACTTTCGTTCATTCATTTATGCATGTATTCATCATCATTCTTCTTTTCGTTCATTCGTTAATACATGCATTCATCATCATGTTCCTCTTTCATTATCTTTCACTTTACGTTACATAATACTTCATTAGTTCATTCTCGTTATTCGTAAAGTTTCAGAAAGATAAGCTTACACGATTACAAGGAACATACACACTCATCATACATTCATCATCATACATTCATCATCAGACATTCATCATCATACATAGCATCATACCATACTTAACAATATTTTATTAATAATATTGTTAACAATAATAATACACTGATAATAATATCAGTAACAATAAGGGTTAATCATAATCGTCATTACATGCATGAAACATCATCATTTATTAACCCTAGTCAACCCTGATCAAAACCTCGAACTTCGGATTCACAAGAAATTTCTGTAAAATTCTAAGTATTCTGGGCGTTTTAGCCCTGTTGGGCGTATAAGCCCTCTGGGCGTATGAGCCCTGTTAGCCGTATGAGCACTGCTGGACTTTTCATCTTATACTTAGAATTATCTGGTCATACGACCACACTGTTGGTCGTATGAGCACTATTGGTCGTACCATCCCTAGACTTAGAAATATGTTCTGATCATACGACCACACTGTTGGTCGTATGAACACTAGTGGACTCATCATCATACTTAGAAAAATATTACATGGTCATACGACCACACTGTTGGTCGTATGAGTCCTATTGGACTCAACACTTAGAAAAATTCACTTGGTCATACGACCACACTGTTGGTCGTATGAGCACTAGTGGACTCATCAACTTGTACTTATTCATTCTAAGTCCAAATTTCCGACATATTAGTAACCTGTTCATGTATCTAATTCATAATCCAAGTCCCAAACATCATAATGCCTAGTTCTAAACATATACACATGATTCTAGGCATAAATCTATCATAAACATAAACATACATACATTCATTTCTTACGGGTATCAACCCAAATTTTATAAAAACATACTTACATGCATTTTCCAGCCCCAAAACGTTTAAAACAGATAAAAAGGGGTCTAGAAACTCACCTTAGTTGTTTCAAATCTTAAGACTCTTCACCCGAGCTCCTTTAATCGATTCTAACACCTGAAAACCTTCTAAATACACATTTGGAACACATAAAAACACAAATAAGCATTTAACCGAGGCTAAGGTTGCCAAGAACAACTCAATTTCACGATTTCTTACCTGGAATTCGAATCCTGCTTGAATCTCCTTCTCAACCTGAAGCTTCTTATTCTTTCTCTCTCTCTAAAAGTTGAATGATAGATGTTATGCAGAAGGTAATGGGCGGCCATGCCACCTTTTTACCAACCTTATAAGATTTTTATTCATTTTACACCTTTGGTCCTCCAACTTGGGGTTGACTTCCCTTTTCCTCCTTTTTCTCTCTCTTTATTCTTTTATTCTTTAAGAATTACGGGTGTTACAAGTCCACCCCCCTTATATAGGTTTCGTCCCCGAAACCTGTTATTCCTCAAACAGATGTGGGTAGTGTTGTCTCATCTCTTCTTCAGTCTCCCACGTAGACTCGGATCCCTTCCTGTGCTTCCACTGTACACGCACAAGAGGAACCACTTTATTCCTCAACCTCTTTTTTTACGATCAATGATTGCCACTGGTTGCTCCACGTAGTTGAGCCTCTCATCCACCTCAATATCCTCCAGTGGTACAACCATGTCTTCATCAGCTAAGCACTTTCTTAGATGAGATACATGGAATGTGGGATGAATTCCACTTAACTCATCTGGTAGCTCAAGTCGATAGGCCACCTCTCCTACTCGTGCGACAATTCGGAAAGGTCCTATATATCTCGGGCTTAGCTTTCCTCGTTTCCTGAATCTAATAATTCCTTTCCAAGGCGAGACCTTCAACATTACTCGGTCACCAACCTTGAACTCTATCGGTCTTCGCCTCTTGTCAGCATACGACTTTTGCCTATCTTTCGCCACCTTCATGAAGGCCTTGATCTTTTCTAACTTCTCAGTCGTAGCTTCGACCACCTCAACACCTCCTAACTCTTTCTGCCCAATGTCTCCCCAGCATACGGGCGTCCTACATCTCCTAGCGTATAGCATCTCGTAAGGTGGCATGCCAATGCTGGCATGATAACTGTTGTTGTACGAGAATTCTGCTAACGGCAGGTGGTCGTCCCAACTTCCTCCAAAATCGATCACGCACGCCCGAAGCATGTCCTCGAGTGTTTGGATCGTCCTCTCAGACTGACCGTCTGTCTGAGGGTGATATGCTGTACTAATGTGTAGTCTCGTCCCCATTGCATCGTGAAATCTCTTCCAAAACTTAGAGGTAAACCGGGTGTCGCGATCAGACACAATAGAAACCGGTACACCATGACGAGCTACAATTTCCTTGATGAACAGATCCGCCAATCTTTCAGATGAGTACGTCTCGCGGATCGGTAGGAAGTGGGCACTCTTTGTCAAACGGTCCACTATCACCCATATGGCATCATACCCTTTAGGGGTACGTGGTAACTTCGTGATGAAATCCATGGTGATGTGTTCCCACTTCCACTCGGGTATATCCAACGGTTGGATCTTCCCGTAGGGCTTCTGGTGTTCTGCCTTCACTTGTAAGCAAGTCAAGCACTTACTTACGTACTCCACTACGTCGCGTTTCATACCCGGCCACCAATAGTCTTTCTTCATATCGTGGTACATTTTGGTAGCACCGGGGTGAATCGAGTATCGGGTCTTATGGGCCTCGTCCATAATCCTTTCACGTAGATCCCCATATCGAGGAATCCACATTCGCCCAAATCGGGTCTTAACACCTAGAGTGTTCTCACCCAACTCCGTCACTAGACCTCTCATCCTTTCGGAGTTAAGACGATCTTCTTTCAAAGCCTCGTCTTGAAACTCCTTAATCTGTGTCATCACATCGGAGGTCATGATTAACTGATAAGCCTTCACCCGAATTGGCTCAGGCCTTTCTTTTCGGCTAAGGGCATCAGCCACCACATTGGCTTTGCCCGGGTGGTAATGGATCTCACATTCATAATCCTTTATCAGCTCCAACCACCGCCTCTGCCTCATATTTAGGTCCTTCTGCTCGAAGAAGTACTTCAAGCTTTTGTGGTCTGTGAAGATGGTGCACTTCGTCCCGTATAGATAGTGCCGCCAAATCTTCAACGCAAAAACCACCGCAGCTAGTTCTAGATCGTGTGTGGGATAGTTGACTTCGTGGGTTTTCAGTTGTCGAGACGCATAGGCTATTACCCTTCCACGTTGCATCAACACGCAACCTAGCCCAGAATAAGATGCATCCGAATAGACCACCAAGTCTTCATTTCCTTCGGGCAATGTCAAGACAGGAGCTTGTGTCAGTCTCCTTTTCAACTCCTCAAAGGCAGTCTCCTGCTCTCGACCCCATACGAATTTCACGTCCTTGCGAGTCAACTTAGTCAAAGATAAGGCTATCTTGGAGAAATCCTGAATAAATCTCCTGTAATAGCCTGCCAATCCCAAGAAGCTACAAATCTCGGATGGCGTCTTTGGTGATTTCCATTGCATCACAGCCTCAACCTTTGCTGGGTCCACCATAATTCCCTCTGCATTTACCACATGACCCAGAAATTGCACCTCGCGTAGCCAAAAAGCACATTTGGAGAACTTAGCATACAGTTTCTCCTTTCTCAAAGTCTCCAACACTTCCCGAATGTGATCGGCATGCTCTTCTTTGCTTCTTGAATAAATCAGGATATCATCGATGAACACAATTACTGATTTATCTAACATTGGCCGACACACTCGGTTCATCAAATCCATAAAAGCAGCTGGCGCGTTAGTTAGACCAAATGACATAACGAGAAACTCATAGTGTCCATAACGCGTACGAAAAGCTGTTTTAGGAATGTCCTGCTCCTTTACCTTCAATTGATGGTAGCCAGATCGAAGATCTATCCTCGAGAACCAACTGGCACCCTGGAGCTGGTCGAACAAGTCATCGATTCTCGGTAACGGATACCGATTCTTTATTGTCAGCCTGTTCAATTCACGGTAGTCGATACACATTCTCATGCTACCGTCCTTCTTTTTCACGAATAAGACCGGGGCACCCCAAGGAGAGATACTCGGTCTAATGAAGCCCTTGTCAAGCAACTCTTGCAGTTGCTCCATCAGCTCCTTCATCTCAGTCGGAGCCAATCGATACGGTGCTTTAGCAACAGGTTGGGCACCGGGTATCAAGTCAATTTGAAATTCGATTTCGCGGTCAGGTGGCAATCCCGATAAGTCTTCCGGGAACACATCTGGAAACTCACACACAACCGGAACATCGGATAGTTGTGGTGTTGGCGCTTCCACATCCTTTACGTAACATAAGTAGGCGTTGCACCCACGCCTCATGCACTTCCCCGCCACCGCCATCGAAATCACCTTCGGAATCACCGTTACCCGATCGCCATATATTGTCACCGGACTTCCGTCAGTCGCCGTCAGCCTAATCATCTTCTTTCGGCACATGATATTCGCTTCGTAGGTTGCTAACCAATCTATCCCTAACACTACATCAAATCCTCCTAGGGGCATCACATGTAATTTGGCAGCAAACCTATGGCCTTCTAACTCTATGGTACAGTCCTCTATCATATCAGTAACTCTAGTGGACTTACCAATAGCGGTTTCTACATCAAAGGGCTCATCAATGCATTTACTACTAGCAGACAATTTATCACAGAAAGTAGCAGAAATGAAACTCCTACTAGCACCAGAGTCAAATAACACAGAAGCAAGAGTTTGATTTACTAGAAACGTACATGACACAACATCGGGGTCCGTCCTAGCCTCCTCTCTGGTCATAGTAAAAGCTCTGGCGCTCGTCTTCTGCCCTCAGTCCCTGCCACCTTCTTTCCTCCGGAACTCTCAGCCCTCGACTTCTTGCAATCTTTACTCATATGCCCCGCTTCACCACAGTTGAAACACCTCGCAGCCTTACAGTCTTTAGCCATATGACCGGATTTCCCACACCTAAAACAGACGTTTAACCCCCATCTACATTCACCACCGTGCTCCTTACCATACTTGTCACACCTTTTGGGTCCCGAGCTTGGTGACCCCACCCTACGGTCATCCCTTCTAGCCTTCTTGTTATTCGGGGTAAAGCCACCACGCCCGAACCGCTTTCCATTCCAGTTTCGGTCACCACCGGCCTTCTTTGATTCCACCACCATCACTTCCCTTTCGTCATAGAGCCTCCCAGCTAAGTCTACTGCCGACCTAAAGGTGCTTGGTCGGGCAGTAATCAAGTGCCTACGGATGTCAGCTGGCAGTCCCTGAATGTACCGGTTAATCTTTCGAGATACCGGTGTCACCTGATCCGGCACCAGCCTCGCCATCTCATTGAATTTGGTAGTGTATTGCTGGTGTGTCATGGTTCCTGCCTCAAGTTGCAGAAAATCCCTCTCGACCTTATCAAGTTCTCTGTGAGGACAGAATTCCTCAATTACTAGCTTTTTCAACTCGGACCACTTCATTTTCCCGATGGCCCTGGAACCCTCCGCTTGGACAATATTGTCCCACCAGCATAGTGCTGAGTCAGTAAAGGAGTGGGTGGCAAACTTCACCTTCTGATCCTCACGGCACTCGCTGATCTCGAGTACCGCTTCCATCTCCCTTACCCATCGTTGAGCGGTTGCAGCAGTGCCATTGCCATCGAAAGTCGGGGGCTTGCACCTCTGAAATGCCCCGTAACTGCACCCCTTGGTCGTCACCCCTACTACATCATCTCTTTCCTCATCAGATATTACTATCTCAGGATCCGGTCGTTCCTCTTCTTCCTTGCTCTCCTTTTCAGTCGACCCTCTCCTGTCCTCTTTTTCCTTTCTTTCCTCGTTCCTTATGGCTCGAATAACATCGGTCACTACAGATGGCATAACTGCCTGTAGGACCTGGTGTACTTCATCAGCAATCGCCTCCCTAGCTGAGGCATTCAGACTAGCATTCTCTGTTTCTTCATTCCGGTCCGGAACCTCAGGGTTCACAGGAGTCGTCTCAGGAGCTTTAGTACTGTTCCTAGTCGTACGCGGACGACCTCTACCTCTAGCAGCCTTAGAAGGTTTCTTCCCAGCCATTTTCCTATGCACTATAAGATTCAAACACTAAAACAGTCATTCAAGGAATAGCTCAGTTTATGTCAAGTATAGTAAGTCCCTAATTACAGTGGCCAGTTGTGATTAGCCACTTACTTTACTCTTCACACCCCAAGCACTTCCTATCCTGACTACATCATCATCTAAATCTACGAACACATAAATCACATAGCACACGCACATAACACTGATTAACTATTAAGAAAAGCAATACCTGATGGCACATGGCTACTCGGGCTGACATCCCTCTTTCCGTCCCATTCTCAGTTTAAGTTAAGGTTTATTTTTGAAAATTTACCCGTTTCACTTAAACTTTAGCTCTGATACCAACTTGTAAGGCCCCGTTCCCGGGCACCTCACAGTTGGTCATTCACAGCATAAAACATTCATATATTATAAAGGAAAGCAGCGGAATTAATTTTAACAAGAATCCATTCATTCATCTTAAACACTGTTGCTAAGCAATACATTCTAGCTTAGGAGTTTTCAAAATAATTAGTTGCATGAATTACAAAACAACAGTGTTGTCAAAAGAAAATGAGTGTCAGTCTTGCCCGCCAAGTAGCCATCCCCGTGTGCCATCCTCAGCAACCTGTTACCTGCCAACTGGAAAATACATAAAAGTCAGCGTTGCTGAGTGAGTTCTAGTTTTGTAATTAAAATACTTTACTTTTCATTCCAAAACGTTCGTTATGCAAATGTGTTCACGCATCGTACGTACACGTAGTTAATTTCATTATTATCTTCATCATTCGTTCATTAGTTTTCATTCGTGTACCATTCATCGTTCTCATTCACGTTCGTACATACATTCTTTTCATTCATTCATACGTTCTTTAACTTTCATTCGTCAAGCATGCAAAACTCTAAGGGTCACCTTTCTTCTCTGCCCTCATGGTTCCAACCCATGAGCCGACAAAGCATATCGTATCCGTCTGGTGCCCCTATGGCTCTCAGTCCATAGACCGACACCTGGTGCCCCTATGGCTCTCAGTCCATAGACCGACACCTGGTTGCCCCTATGGCTCTCTGTCCATAGACCGACAACCTCGTTGCCCCTATGGCTCTCTGTCCATAGACCGACAACGTCTCATCCGGGGTCACGTTAACCCCATGAGTGATCGTCACCACTCCTGCTGTAACAACTATCCCGTGACAGGTCACAAAGACACTGCCCCGTTGTTCTTAAGGCAACTATGGCTCACTGTCCATAATCTACCATAAGGCTCGTAATAGGCCTAGTTACTAGAACCAAGCACCATTTCCAAGACTTCATAACCGTCAATTCCATCTCGTGCCCCTTAGACCATGCAAGACTTTCGTTCATTCATTTATGCATGTATTCATCATCATTCTTCTTTTTGTTCATTCGTTAATACATGCATTCATCATCATGTTCCTCTTTCATTATCTTTCACTTTACGTTACATAATACTTCATTAGTTCATTCTCGTTATTCGTAAAGTTTCAGAAAGATAAGCTTACACGATTACAAGGAACATACACACTCATCAAACATTCATCATCATACATTCATCATCAGACATTCATCATCATACATAGCATCATACCATACTTAACAATATTTTATTAATAATATTGTTAACAATAATAATACACTGATAATAATATTAGTAACAATAAAGGTTAATCATAATCGTCATTACATGCATGAAACATCATCATTTATTAACCCTAGTCAACCCTGATCAAAACCTCGAACTTCGGATTCACAAGAAATTTCTGTAAAATTCTAAGTATTCTGGGCGTTTTAGCCCTATTGGGCGTATAAGCCCTCTGGGCGTATAAGCCCTGTTAGCCGTATGAGCACTGCTGGACTTTTCATCTTATACTTAGAATTATCTGGTCATACGACCACACTGTTGGTCGTATGAGCACTATTGGTCGTACCATCCCTAGACTTAGAAATATGTTCTGATCATACGACCACACTGTTGGTCGTATGAACACTAGTGGACTCATCATCATACTTAGAAAAATATTACATGGTCATACGACCACACTGTTGGTCGTATGAGTCCTATTGGACTCAACACTTAGAAAAATTCACTTGGTCATACGACCACACTGTTGGTCGTATGAGCACTAGTGGACTCATCAACTTGTACTTATTCATTCTAAGTCCAAATTTCCGACATATTAGTAACCTGTTCATGTATCTAATTCATAATCCAAGTCCCAAACATCATAATGCCTAGTTCTAAACATATACACATGATTCTAGGCATAAATCTATCATAAACATAAACATACATACATTCATTTCTTACGGGTATCAACCCAAATTTTATAAAAACATACTTACATGCATTTTCCAGCCCCAAAACGTTTAAAACAGATAAAAAGGGGTCTAGAAACTCACCTTAGTTGTTTCAAATCTTAAGACTCTTCACCCGAGCTCCTTTAATCGATTCTAACACCTGGAAACCTTCTAAACACACATTTGGAACACAAAAACACAAATAAGCATTTAACCGAGGCTAAGGTTGCCAAGAACAACTCAATTTCACGATTTCTTACCTGGAATTCGAATCCTGCTTGAATCTCCTTCTCAACCTGAAGCTTCTTCTTCTTTCTCTCTCTCTAAAAGTTGAATGATAGATGTTATGCAGAAGGTAATGGGCGGCCATGCCACCTTTTTACCAACCTTATAAGATTTTTATTCATTTTACACCTTTGGTCCTCCAACTTGGGGTTGACTTCCCTTTTCCTCCTTTTTCTCTCTCTTTATTCTTTTATTCTTTAAGAATTACGGGTGTTACAAGGTTCCAACTGCTGACCCTTCCCCATCGGAACTGGAGGATGAGGCAAAAATAGTGGCCACCACAGGGGAGAAACAGGAAGATACACCCATCTCCACTTGTGAAGACCAAATCCTAACCACCCAGGCAAGAAGAAGCAGAGCTAAAGCTGCAAGAAGGACTGCCAAGAAGGTTGCAGCGTCCAAGCTGAAGATTGGCCTAAAGCAAAAGGGTGTCTTCATCTCTGCTGGATTCCAAGTGGTAGGTACTTCTGATTCAGGAAAGGAGTGTAGTACCAGCACTCCTGTCCTGCCAAAGGATCAGAAGTTGAAAGGGAAAGTTGCTGATGAAGAGAAGAGATCAAAGAAATAGCAACCTGCAAATTCCCAAAAGACTAACATTGCATGCATAATGTGTGGTCTGCACAACCACATGGCTAAAGATTGTTACTACAATCCAACAAGCACACATTATGCAAATAATGTTAGAAAAGAAGGAGTCAGGGAAGGTTTCTCATTTGGACCATTTCAAACGGTTCAAATGATGAAAAAGGGAAAATTGGTCTCGGAAGCCAAGTTGCTTTTGGAAGAAAGTACTTCTTCCGAAGGGACAATGGCTTCGGAAGCCAAAGCTTCTAAGGTTCGGAAGAACAAGAAAGCTCCCTTGAAACCATCCCAGAAGAAGACTGCTTCGAAAGAAAAGGTGGTGAAGGCTTCTTCCGAAAAGAAAGAAGCTTCGGAAGAAGACCATGCTGCAAAAGCTTCAACAAGCTCATCCTCAAAGATCAACCAAGGGATGGATTGGAAGATCAAGAAAGATGCTGCAACCCAAACCTCTTCCTCAATGACCTCTATAGAACCCCAATGCATATCTTTTGGTTCAATTATGTCATTATCTTTGGAAGAGCCCAAGACCAACAAGGCTTGGGCTTCCAAACAAAACTAACCATCTCATCTTATGTGCAGGGACATCCATTTGACAAGAACAACAATGTCTGGATTGTAGATAGTGGATGCTCCAGGCACATGACAGGGAACAGATCTCTCCTTCAACAATTCCAGAACTTTGATGGAGAGCCTGTCCAATTTGGAGGTGAGACCGGAGGATATATTTCAGGCAGAGGAAATATATCCAATGGCAGAATAAACATTGACAAGGTTCATTTTGTCAAACAGCTTGAACACAATCTGTTAAGTGTTTCTCAATTCTGTGATCAAAAGCATCAAATGCTTTTCACAGAACATGAGTGCATTATCCTCAAACCAGGGATGACAATTCCTCCGGAATTGGTGCTTCTTAGATCTCCCAGGAAAGGGGATATGTACAAGCTAGATATGAACAATGCTTCTCCTATAGGTGAAGTATCATGTTTTCTTTCCAAAGCTGATAGTGATGAGTCAACACTATGGCATAAACGTATGTGTCATGTAAATTTTAAGACAATGAATAAATTGGCTAAAAATAACTTGGTACATGGTTTGCCTAAAAAGGAATTTTTCTGCAAAGATAACTGTGTTGCATGCCTGAAAGGGAAACAACACAGGACATCTCATAAGTCCAAATGTGTTAACTCTATCACTACTCCATTACACTTATTGCACATGGATCTCTTTGGTCCCACAAGTATAATGAGCATCGGAAGGAAATCATACTGCCTTGTGATTGTTGATGATTTTAAAAGATTTACATGGGTATTCTTTTTAAGAAGTAAAGATGAAACTGCTAAAACGTTAAAATCTTTTATTCTTAAAATAGAAAATCAAATTGATCATAAGGTTAAGATCATTAGAAGTGATCAAGGGACTGAGTTTAAGAACTTTGTTCTTGACTCATTCTGTGACTCAAAAGGGGTTGCCAAACAATATAGTGCTCCCAGAACTCCTCAATAAAGTGGTGTTGCTGAGAGGAGAAACATGACACTTATTGTGGCTGCTCGAACCATGTTAGCTGATTCAAAACTACCTCTAACATTCTGGGCAGAGGCAGTTAGCACTGCATGCTATGTGCAGAACAGGGTTCTTGTAGTTAAGCCCCATGGAAAACCCCCTTATGATTTATGGAACAAGAGGCCACCGTTCATTGGCTTTCTAAGGTCCTTTGGCTGCAGGTGTACCATACTTAACACAAAAGACAACTTAGCAAAGTTTGCTTAGAAGTCGGATGATGGTATCTTTGTTGGATACTCTTCTAGCTCCAAAGCTTATAGGGTATACAACATCAAGAATCAACAATTTGAGGAGTCATCCAATATAGTTGTTAATGAGCACACTCCTTGTGTTAGGGGGAATGGACCTGATTATATCTTTGATTTAGAATTGTTTCCAAACTATTCTAAACCATCTTGTGAGAATGTTTTAGCTGGAACAGGTGCTCAAGATGATGCTGATACTGATCAACTATTTGAGCTACCCAGACCTCTTCTAAATTCTCCAAGAGCTGAAAGACAACAAGCTTCAACCATCCACAGATCTGATAGTGTAACTATCTCCAGGAATAGTGAAGCTTCAACAAGTGAATCACTTGATCAACCTCAAAGTTCTTCAGGTGATCCATTACAACACCAGGTTGAAGGAAGTAGTATTCTGAAGGAACAGGCAACTGTTAATACTACTTCAAGACCAACCATTGATGATGTTTCTCAATCATTCAATCAGTCCTCATTGAATGATTTTGAAACAGCAGCTGGACAGAGTGATCTAGTTCCTGATCAGAATATGTCCAACCTGGACTTATCTCTGCAACTGGAAGTGATTTCTCGTCTTAGGATTCACAACACTCATCCAACTGAAAAAATCATAGGGAATGTCTCTGAAGGTGTGAGAACAAGAGGGCAAACTCATCATGGGAATGTCTGCTTGTACTCATGCTTCTTATCTCAGATGGAAACCAAGAAGGTGGAAGATGCCTTGAAAGATAGTAGTTGGGTTGAATCGATGCAGGAGGAGCTGCTTCAATTAAAAAGACAAAAGGTCTGGAATCTATGCCCACTACCTTCTGGTCAAGTACCCATACGCACTAAATGGGTATTCAGAAACAAGAAAGATAACAGAGGCTTGATTATCAAGAACAAGGAAATATTAGTAGTTCAGGGATACACCCAAGAGGAAGGAATCGATTATACTGATGTCTTTGCACCTGTTGCAAGACTTGAGGCAGTTAAATTCTTCCTTGCTTATGTTGCATCCAAGAACTTCACAGTCTACCAACTTGATGTCAAGTGTGCTTTTCTATATGGGGATATAGGTAGGGAAATCTATGTATGTCAGCCTCCAGGAGTTGAAGACCCACAGCACCCCAACTATGTGTGCAAGTTGGATAAAGCTCTATATGGGCTGCACCAAGCACCTAGGCTGTGGTATGAGACTTTGTATCTTTTTCTCCTGAAGAATGGCTACACCAGAGGTACCATTGACAAGACTCTCTTCATCAGGAAGACTGGAGAAGACATTTTGCTCGTTCAAGTCTATGTTGATAACATCATATTTGGTTCTTCAAATGACCAAATGTGCAAGGACTTTGAGAGCACTATGAAGCAGAAACTTGAGATGAGTTCCATGGGAAAAATGGACTTTTTCTTAGGAATTCAGGTGAAGCAATTGAAGGAAGGATTCTTCATCAATCAATCTAAGTATGTCTCAGACGTCTTAGATAGATTTAAAATGAAGGACTGTAAACCAGCCAAGACACCCATACCCAGAAACCATAATCTTTGCCCTGACCTTGAGGGGGAGGATACTGATCAACATCAGTATAGAGCAATTATTGGTTCTCTGATGTATCTCACTGCTAGTAGACCTGATATCATGTTTGCCACATGCATTTGTGCAAGATATCAGGCTGCTCCCAAGGTGTCTCATTTGGCTGCTATTAAGAGAATCCTCAGATACCTCAAAGGAGCACCTAAACTAGGTCTCTGGTATCCAAAAAATAGTGTTTTCAATCTTTATGGATACTTTGACAGTGATTATGGTGGCTGCAACATTGACAAGAAATCAACATCAGGAGGATGTCAATTTCTTGGTGGAAGGATTATCTCATGGTAATGCATAAAACGATCCTATGTCTCTACATCAACTGCTGAAGCTGAATACATTGCTGCTGCTAGCTGCTGTGCTCAACTGCTATGGATTCAAAATCAGATGTTGGACTATGGATTCAACTTCATGACTACTCCTATCCATATTGACAACAACAATGCTATCTCCATTACTGAAAATCCAGTGAAGCACTCCAAGACTAAGCACATTGATATCAGGTACCATTTCATTAGAGATATTCATGAGAAAAATCTGATAAAGTTAATCAAAGTTGACTCAAATGAACAATATGCTGATTTGTTCACAAAAGCTTTTGATGAACAAAGATTTAAGTATCTCATATCAGCTATTGGGATGATAAACATTGACTAACTACCTCTTTTGAAAGCTTTTAATGTGTAATGTCTGGTGTCAATACAATTTAAGCCCTGTTACAAAAGATCCTTTTATATTCTAAGTGTAAATTCCTTTCGAAGAGGAATTAACTCTCGAAAGATATTCTTAAATATCTTCCGAAGTCAAATTCCTCAATGGAAATTTCACATCTCTCTCGGAAGAAAGTTTTTCAGAAGCAATGTTTTGCTTCGGAAGAAGAATTGCCTTCGGAAGATAAATTACTTCGGAAATGTTTTACTTCGGAAATGTTTTCAGAAAGAGAGATTTCTATGTGTAACGGATATCTTTGGGCCCCACTCTGTAAAAGGTAAAAATTTGCTAATGATGGTCAGATTATTTAAAATTATTCCTTGCCGCCACTGTCATTTCATAGCCGAAAACCCATAAACCCCAAACAGTTACCCTATTACCGCCACTACCACAATTCATCCTTTTTAAATAATCTAGACTGTTCAATTTCATCTTCTTTTACCAATTTACTGCCCTAACTATTCCCTTCACTGTCAAACCTGAAATTTCACCTAAATTCAAGCTTACTTTCTCTGCAAGGTGCTAAACCCTCAGCACAACCAGGTCGCATTACTTGATTCGTCAAGAGATGCCGACTTCACTCAAATAATCACCTTTCTTACTGAATCAACCTACCTCACGGCGCTTACTGTTAACCCCACCGTTTACTCCAACCACATGACTGAATTCTGGAGTAACGGTCAAGCTGAAGTCCTAAATGGGGTTCGCGTCCTGAGAACCCGCATTTGTGGACAGGAGTTGATCATAACTGAACAACTCATCAGGGAACATCTAGAGCTCAATGATGATGGGGCTCCAACTGAGTTTCCCAAAGAAGACTTCGATAGCACCTACATCCTCATGGGATATGGTGGGGATGTGAGCAGGTCAACTGTCTACAAGTTCAACTTCTCATATCATTGGAAGTTCCTGCTACACATAGTTCTGCACTGCTTATCCAACAAATCTGGGGGATGGGATCAAATACCATATGAACTAGGATGCCTAGATCACGGGTTGATGAGAGGTCTGCGCTTCAACTACTCAAGATTTGTGTTGACCAATTTGATTGGAAATCTGAGAAGGGACACATTCTTCATGTATCCCCGATACATTCAACACATTATCAACTGCGAGTTGGAACCGAGCAAGCTTGTCTGTGCAGCTGCTCTTACTGTTCCCTAAGTGTGGCCTACCATCTTCAAGACATTGAAGAAGGTGTCTATCAACTTTACTGGACGGTACACTCCTTTACCTCCAGAGATGATTGAGCGCATAGCCTGGTGACATCCCTGTTAACCCCACAGGTGATGAACCCACACCAGCCTGGTGACATCCCTGTTAACCCCACAGGTGATGAACCCACACCAGCAACCTCCATCACAAATATTCCCATACCTTCTCCACCCATTAAAATAACATATCAGAGACGCCCCAAACGAACCCTTGTTCAATCTACTCTGATTGAACAAGCTCCTCCAGTTCAAACCAAAAGGGCTAGAGTGGAAACATGGGCTCCCACTCAGTCCGAGGTCACACCATCCTTCTCATTTGACCTCAATTTGGGTTTTGAGCCTCCTCAGTCTTAAACCCAAGAGCCCGAACATCAAGCCTTTAGCCCACAGGGTGAGTCTTTACACTCCCCTGTGCAGCCTTCAAGGGACAGCCCCACAAGAGGCTCAATGCCTGTAGACATTGATCTAGGTCCCGGGTCAGTAGGTGCAACCTCCTTATCTTTCACTGACCTATTACTCCAAACTAATGAAGAGATAACATCTCTCCATGGCCATGAAGTTGATCTACAACACCCTCTCAAAGATCAACAGAGCCAAGAGAGATCCCTTATCTCTAGCCCCCATCAGCAGCCAACTACTGAGGTGAGTCCCACTGATGTGGAGGGGACTTATATAGGCTCAGCTTCCACTACTCGGAGTCTCTCATTGAGCTCTCAGGACAGTGGTAACATCAATCAGACTGAGTCTACGGTAACTTTGCCCATTGACATCTCTGAAAGAGATGAATTTGAGTAGAGGTATCCGGGGTGCCAAGAAGCCACATCTGGTGGTGAGACTGAACATACTAGGTATGTTATCTCATCTCCCCGTGATTCTTCACATGAAGATGAGGGAAGTCTACAACTCACACTTCAGTACTTGCTCTCTAAGGTCTCAAACCTGGAATCTCAGGTGAGGATCTTAGAGACAAGGACAGCTACTCAGCAACTTGAGATTGACAATCTTAAGGCTCAACTAGCTAAGAAACAGACGGAGAGGTCTGTTAGGCATGTACCTATTCAGGTCTCATTGACTTCTTCCTCTAGCTCATCTATCTCTCAAGATGATGCTACCAAAAAGGGGGAGAAAGATCAGAGACAAACATCTGAGGAACCACTGATCCAATCCTCTACTTCCCAACTCATTACCCTACCTGAGTTATCTCAATCAACTCTAAAGATTGATTCACAGATGCTTCATGATCTCTATAGACTTTTCACAAAGTTTGTATTGAGATCCTCCTTAGAACAGCCCAGGCCCGACACCACACTCATATACTTTGGGGCTGAGGAGCTTCAAAGACTGGCTGCACCTTCTACCACTGTGGATGAAGTTGGTCAACCTAAGGTCCACATGGAACCTGAGATTAACTTCGAAGGGGAAATGGGGACTGATGGCCCAGCAACTGAAACATTTGGGACAGAACTTGCATCAGCCTCTTCTTCCGAAGCTCAGGCTGAAACTTCCGAAGCTAAAGTTGAAGCCTCGAAAGAACAAGATAAGTCTTCCGAAGCTGAGATGGAAGCTGCGGAAGGTTTGTTCAAAATGTCCAAGGAGCTGATCATCACAGATGTTATTACTGAAATAGCATCTGAGATGAGCAAGGAGGACATTTCTGATCTACCTCCATCCCAAACACCATCTCTGCCTCTCTCTCATTCTAAACCTCTATCCAAGAACCACCACAGTCAAAAGACAAAGGCAAAAGGAAATTGACTGCGGAAGAGATTCAGGAAGAGGAGAAGATTGCAAGGCTGAAATGAAAAGGTAGATTCCCGGCTGAGAAGCTGTTAGCTGCTAGTTCAAAGGCAGCTGCAGCCAATCAGGAAGCTATCAACAATAAGAAGAGAGAGGAAATAATTGATCAGCTCATCAACCTAGGAGCTGCAAATGAGGAGACACTCCTGCTACCACTAGAGGAGTTGGAGACTTTGGAGAGGACAACTAGGCTAAAGCAAGAAGAAGAAGCCAGGTTGGCCTTGGAGAAAGAAGAAGAAGAACAAAAGAAAGTAGCCCTGCAGCTGAGAGAGGCTAGGATTAAATTCCTACTCTCAAGAGGCTTCAGTCTTCCTGAACTGTCTCCACATGATGATGATATGATCCTGCTGCTCCACAACAAAGAGCAGGATCAATTGGAGAAGGAAAGGAAGAAAGCTGCAAGGGAGAAGATGAAGGAGAAGAAGTGGAGGGAGGAGGTAGAGAGGGTCACTGCCACCAAGAAGCTCAATGATAAATCCTGGATGAAAGACTATCTCAGGGCTCAAGGCTTCTCTGGTAGGCAGGTGGGACCTATGTCCGAAAGGACACTCCAACGGATTGTCAGTGAAATAAAAGCTGACATCCGTATGGGGAAAAAGAAGGAGATGTATAGGAGGGGACAGGGAATGGTCTTCACCCCAGCCACTCAACCACAGCCAGCCACTCAACCACAGCCAACCACTCAACCACAACCCACACCAGAAGAACCAATTCCATTTCCTATCAAAACCGAACCCTCAGATGAAACCTACACCCCTGAACCTACAACTCTACCCAAACCTACCTCATCACCTCAACCACCTAAACTTCATATCCTTAAACCCAAAACACAACCTAGAACCACTGAACCTAAACCTATCCAACAGAAACCAAGATCATCCCCTCAGCCTTCTAAACATCTCTCTCTTGAGGAAATAAAGGAGATCAAAACAAGGCTCATCAACTGCACTACTATGAGCAGTATCTCCTGTGAGGGAGACCTTATAAACATCACCTATGTTGATAACTCTTCAAGCTCCCTCACTCTAGGTCAATTTCTTGAGTTGCCTAGAAGTACTTTGGGCCAGGCTGCAAGACTTCTCGGTCTCAACTCTGATACTCTCAATGCTGAAGAAAAGAGACTAAGAAGGAAACTGGCGACTCTACTGGATACAAGGAAGGAGGACATGATTTCTAGTCAGTCTCCTGGACCTAGGAAAATTATAATCCAGTGGAGGTTCGATGAACCTTCTCACAACTTTATTATGGAAAGGGAGAATGGTGAAACCAACATGCTTAATGCCACTACTCTACTGCATCTCAGCAGATTTGACATTGCTGAGCTTGCAGAGAAGCCATTTTCCAACCCCTCTAACTCTGAGACTGCTGCTATCATTAGAAATTATCTCAGCAGTCTTCATCTAGCCGAGCTAACTGCAAAGGCCAAGATCGAAGAAGAGTTGAAGTTGAGAAGACAGGAAGACAAGGAAAGACCTACCACCAAGGGCGCAGCCTTTCTACAGATGGTGGAGGGTCCGGAATTGGAACCTATAGTTAGATGGGAATATGACTATAGTTCCCATCAACTAACTCTTTTCAGAGGGCCACAACAAAGGGTACACATAATCCAAGGTGACAGACTGGATGTTCTATCTACCAAGGATTTGTACAAACTTCTGAGCACCACATCAGGGAAGAACAAGGACACAGACAAATATCTACTTTCCTTGGTGCTGAAAGTTTTGAGAAGAAGAGAGAAGTGAAGTTTTGGTAGCATCAGCCTAGGGGGATTTTGTTGGGTCATTATAAGGCTGGTGCAACCAAAACCACTTCACAAAGTCATTTTGGTTCTACATTCAAAAGGCTTCCGAAGCTAAGTATGAGATCTTCCGAAGTCTGAAGTACAACAGCTGAAGTCATCAGCTGAAGAAAGAGCTGAAGACTACCTTCCGAAGACAATGTCTGAAGATTTCCGAAGACAGTCTGAAGACTTCCGAAGACAAAGTCTAAAGACTTCCGAAGACAAAGTCTAAAGAAAGAGCTGAAGACAAAGTCTACTCCAAAGACAGAAGACGACTCCAAGCCTCGGAAGAAGCAGTCTTCCGAAGTATAAGTGGCTTCGGAAGAAATTCTTCCGAAGAAATTCTTCCGATGAAATTTATCCTTCGGAAGACACTGCAATGTCCAGTAGACATAAGTATGGTCCCTGACAGTCCGCTGCAGACCTCTGATACAGCATGGCTTCTTCGTAAAGAACCATGTTGTTGACCATACTTTATTCTACTGTATACCTTTTTATGATAGTACATATTACCAACTTTAGTTGGTGACAAAAGGTAAGTCAGGGACATGTCCTGACTACCAAATCTCAGGTAAAATGTCTGAGATACCTCACCTATAGTCTTGTAGTATAGATGTTTGGTTAGAGGTTTCCAGCAGGTATCAAAGTATATCCGACTGTAGGTAGTATTATATATATCTTCTCATTGTAACATATTAAGTAGAGAGCAAGAGTTAGAGCCAAAACTTGAGCTTGTAAGAATCTTGTAATCCTTTAAGTTGAGAAGCAATATATAAAAGTACCTTGAAAATTTACATCCTATGTTTATTTACTGCTTGTTACTTGTTATATTATGATCAACTCTTCTTAGACTCCTATTGAGTATCGTTCAAAGTGAGTTTGAGAGAAGAACCACTTGTTGAGTGACCAACATACGATCCTGCACACACTCCCACACACTTACCAGTAAATCAAAGGCCTAAGCCGCATTAGGATTTGATTTTTAAATCCTAAAAATGCAACTCATTTGAAATCCCCAATTTTGCATAAACCCTAGATCATTCAAACCTCTAATTGAACATGAATTCGAATGTTACAATCAAATTAATCCTAGGGCTTTTGTTCCTTATGTAGAATCAAATGTTTGTATGTATTTAATTACCTGTTAATGATTTGAAATGAGACTTGGAACAAAATGAAGAACAACCGCGACCACTTGGTGCTCGATCGATGCCCAAATGATGGTGATAATAAAATTAAACGTACAGTAAGCTTTAGAGAACCACCACGAATCGAAACCCTCACTTAATTTTAGTTTATAACGTGTGAAAGTTGATGAACACCACAACCCAGATCGCGAAGGAAGAAGGGATTTGTTTAGGTTGATTGATGTTGTTTCAAGTGAAATAAAATGTTGTGCTTGATTAAGTGCAGTTAGAAGATTGTTTGGGTTCGTTTAATTAGATTTTAATTATGGTTTAAAGCTCAAATGGTTATATGAATTAAGGCTTCGGTTATGCTCGCGATTGGGCTTAGTAACTGATGATTAAACGCGTGTAATTGATGCATTCAGGTTCGTAGTGGGTTCTAGATAGGTTGGGAAACGGTTTTGGGTGAAAAATCGGGTTGGATTTGGGGTTTTTGACCATGGCCGGAGCCGCGGCCGGCGGTGGCGGTGGCCAGCGGTCGCCGGAAAATTGGGCTAGGGGGGGTTTGGTTTAAAGTTTTGCCACTTTACAACTTTGGTCCCTGCAGTTTACCTTTGTTCCATTTTGACCCAAGGTTTGGGTTTTAGTTTCAATATAAGTTATATTTTAGTCCCTGTGATTATTAATGTTAACATTTTATGTAAGAACTAAGTAATTTCAAGTTTTAACATGATAAAATTTATATTATTACAAGATTAAGAATATATTATTATTATTATTATTATTATTATTATTATTATTATTATTATTATTATTATTATTATTATTGTAATTGTTGCAATTAACATCAACATATTAAATTTAATTGTTTACAAAATTAACTTTTAAATTAAAGAAATAAAAAAAATAATAAAATATAATAAAAATAAAGGAAACAAGTATAAATAACCCACAAGTTTCATAAAAGCCATGAATAGACCTTGTAAGAATTTAACAAAGTTAACTTTTATTTAACGAAAATACGAGATGTTACAGTCTCCCCAACTTTTAAGCATTTCGTCCCGAAATTAAGAATGAAACTTAAACTAACAGGAGACTTACGATGAAGGATAAGTGTACTAACGAACAGTGATTGGTGTTTAATTACGGGTGAAAAGCGAAAATTATCGGCAAACTAAATCTTTAGGATTTGACACTTGAAACGTTGGAAAACGATAATGAGTTCCTAAGTTATATTAGACTTTAAGGGATAAACTAATGTTAAACTTTATCGATCTTTATATCCGCATTGAGATGAAGGTAATAACGAGTCCCGTAAGTCACAATCATGATAGGGATTTAAAGGTTTTCAAGATAAGGAGTTCAAAGATGGTCCAAGAAATGACACAAATATAGGAATTGCATTGATCAACAAAGACAACGTTCTTGATTGGATTAATATTTGAATAATTCAGGATATTGCCGATAAGGACAATCACAAATAGCTTTCCAATTATGGATTGCACACGAGGTTCATCAAACCTATGAACACAACCAAAACGTTTGTATGACTAGAAAGACATGAACCTAGATTGATAATGATTTTTTTGGTGAGAAAGATGGTTTTAGAAGTGCTATCATCGTGCAATTAGGTTTTGATGATAACCCAGAATGAAGATCGATAAGTAAGAATTAAAAGGTCCCATAAAGCTAGATCAAACGTCAGGTGGAAACATAAAAGCGTGAGAGAAGAAATCGATTTAAAATTAAATGTTCCAGGCTTAGAACTAAAATTAACCTAAGGTGTCAAAGAGCACTTTTGAGTTCAGGAATCATGCTTTAACTTTACTGGCTGGAACACTATCGTCGATAAATCAGATAACAGTGTTCACCGTTCAAGTTATTACAGGTTTCTTGTCAATTGAAGTCTTAAATCCTTGGTAAGTTTGAGATCAAGGAATGGGAATAGTCACCAAGATGTGGTTATCACTCCTAGCCTGGTGGTGTATATCCTAAGGTATGACTCTTAACTACCAAGCGAGGGCTTGATCCTAACTCTTTGTTAAAGATCGATAGGAATAAAACGAGGTAACTTACCATTAAGGTAAGGATAATCACTCCTATCTTAACGGTGAAGTTTTATAGAAACAGAACATAGCAACATGAAAGACTTCATCAAAGTACAAAATTCACTCCTACTTTGTTGATGTCATTTCATTTGAGAAAAATACCATTCATAAAATATTAAACGGGTGAAATTATCATCAAGGTATGCATTTCACGCCTATCTTGATGATTGAATTTCATGATAACAAGAAAACAAATCGAGAATTGACATTTGTCACCCAAAGTACGGGATTCAATCCTATTTTGGTGATGTCATTTCATCTGTGAAATACGAGTTCCAAAGGATAATGATTGAAATCTGTCCTCAAAACAAGGAAATCACCCCGATTCAGAGCACGAGATTTCTTAAAATACATAGTAGGGAAGTTGAAAACCATTAAGGTAGGAAATTCACTCCTATTTTTAAGAGGTACTTCCATTGGTGAAATACGGACTTCACAAGAACAAGAAGAAGAAATGGTCATCAAGGTAAGGAATTCGCTCCTGTCTTGATGATGCAATTTCATAATAACAATAATGACGAATGGAAATCATCACCAAAGTAAGGGAGTCACCCCTGTTTTGATGAGATAGAATCATTAAGAAGATACGAGTGTCATTAATCATAAGTTGACCTGGGGACACTTGCATTGCCTGCGCTGCGAAACGGTTAGAAGCTTTTACAAAGCTCGACTAGGATTAGGGTTACCATACGGGGTAACATAATCGTTTGTGATAGGTTTTCAAATCTTGAAGAAGGTAGATCAAGAAACAAGATCAATGACAAAAATGATTCAATACAGCAATGAGATGTAAACATTCGTTTGCAAATAAAAGGAATATTTTGACATCTCAAAGTGCTAAGTCAACCACAAATTTATTAAAACCACGCGCACCTACAAGCGAACACTCATCTCATTCCAGGTCAGATAAACGAATCCAACGGTCAAGTCAGATTTATGTGTATACCTTGCCTAGACAAGGTATCCCGAGATGCAGGTATTCCACCTTTCGGCATTGCATGATTTCAGTTATGGGAGACACTTTAAGGACATTTGAAAACCCTAAGTAACAATTTTAAGCTTTGAATACCATTCAGTTTAGACGATAAATATCTTTGGATATTAAGATCCATGTGCACGTTGGTCGGGGTATAAAGATAGTTACATAAAGCGCACAACGTATAACGACGTATAGACGTAGGAATTAAGGAGTATAAAGGGTTCAATATTAACAGGAACATTCTGTAAGATTGGAATGAGAAGATATTAGGGTTTCGATGATAAACCAGTCCAAGGAATCAACGATTTCTGATGTTTTAAATATAACCGGATGGTTCCATTTGGTAATGCATTACCATTTGGAAACGTTGACACGTCAAGGTAAATTGACCCATTTGCCTTAGAAACCTGTGTATGTTAACCATAGTTTATCACTCATCCCAAAATCCCCAGGTAAGCGTAACTGGTCTCGCAATGAGATTTATACGATATGCTTGCCTTAGCCCGGAGGCTTTGTGCCAGGAAATCCAGAATACAGGTGTCTATGGGTCACACAAATTTCTTAGGTTCATGATATCAAAACCTTGATGAGATTTTCATAGATTAGACATAGAGTCTAAGGAATTAAACCCACGATAATATGTGTAGTTTCCACAGGTCGTCGAGAATAGGTTTAGGAAGTTTCATTTGTTGGGGAGAATCAAAGAGTCAAAGATAAGTTAGGGGAGACAAGTCACAAAGTTTAAATATTTATAAAGCAATCCTAGGCTAAGGCATCAAGTTGCACATAAGAAGACATAGCATTATGTAGCATGCAAACCATATATATATATTTACAAGAATATAAATATTATTCTATAAGGTTCATGCATAAACTATAGTCTAGGTCACCATTTCTAATAACCTAAATCCCTATAGTTATGGGCTCTGATACCAATCTGTCACACCCTAACCTTAACGGCGGAATCGTCGAGATGTGAGGGTTAAAATTGTTCACAGCCACATAACGCTATATTTAAATATAAATATTGAAATTATAAGATTCAAAGGCATTACAAACATAGGTCTCAAACATGAAATAAATCCAAACAATACAAGACATAACATAATCATTTTATTCATTTAGCTAGGTCCAAATCCTAGTTTATTGCAAGCTTCAATTGATGACTTCAAATGAGGGCATTTCCTGAAACATGTTAAAAATAACGGGTCAACTATGAAGTTGGTGAGTTTCCAAGGGTTTCACATACATAATATACCATGGATTTCAAGTAGCAATTCATGTCATAGGTTATGAGTTAGCAAGTTTATAGAACACATATAGTACAATCAAACCTCGACTAGATTATAAGTTTATATGATTGGCTAAGTGTACTTGATTCCCATGATGAACAAGCATACGTCATCAGGAGCCGACAATACATTGGCTTTAGTACCAAATAGGCTTGTCAGGCCCAAAGATCTAAGACGTCACCAGACTAGCAATAGTTAATGATTATAAACAATATATGTATCTCATATAAGACTTACAATAACACAAATAACCATGACAAAATAAAAGTATGAATTGCATGTGCTTTTATAAGGTTTAAACGTTTATAAGTGTATGTTGAATAACGTAACATGTTTCACCCCCAAAACGGTGTGGAATAGCATAAAAAGGGGCAAGGAACCACACATGTCAAATAAGTATGTAATGAAGGTTAATAAGAATAATAAATGTCGTTCCAACGTGAATCGTCACAAGGCACCTAAATATATAAATATATATTCACAAGGTTAAAGTTTTAATAATAAGCTTTAATGTTTTAACATGAACTAGGGTTTTAGGTGAAATTTGGGGATTCTTGTAAGTACGTTAAATATTTTAAGACAAAATTTATCACTTATGTGATTTAATAGAAAGTAAATAAAATATACCAAGTGTACATTTTTCGTATATAGAAATACGAAGGAAAAATTATTTGTAATAAAATTTAGTTATAAGTTGGAATAATAATCATCGTTTATAAATATATAGATATTATTGAACAAATATTTTAGTGATTTAAACCACTACTTAAAGTCCATTTTATAAGAAATAAACTAAATATATTATTTATCTAAACCATTTGATAAAAATATTAAAATATTTTATTAAATAAGTTTTCAGAAAATGATATGGTGTCCTAACATTTTAATAAATCACTTTTTTAAATATATTTGGTTATAACATTGGTAAATAAATTTTATAATAAAATGTTAGAATGTTTTTACAAAAATAAATTTATAGAAAATATTTAGATACCTTTTAAAATAACCAAAGTTTACTAAATTGATTTTAATAATTTTTTTAAAAAAAAAGTTATATATCAAAAACCACTTAAAAAAACATTAATAAAATGGTTTGAGGGTCCCTGGGTTTAAACCCGAGACCTCAAACCCACACTCCCACACACTTACCAGTAAATCAAAGGCCTAAGCCGTATTAGGATTTGGTTTTAAATCCTAAAAATACAACTCATTTGAAATCCCCAATTTTGCATAAACCCTAGATCATTCAAACCTCCAATTGAACATGAATTCGAATATTACAATCAAATTAATCCTAGGGCTTTTGTTCCTTATGTAGAATCGAATGTTTGTATGTATTTAATTACCTGATAATGATTTGAAATGAGACTTGGAATGAAACGAAGAACAACCGTGACCACTTGGTGCTCGATCGATGCCCAATGATGGTGATAATCAAATTAAACGTACATTAAGCTTTAGAGAACCACCACGAATCGAAGCCCTCACTTAATTTCAGTTTATAACGTGTGAAAGTTGATGAACACCACAAACCAGATCGCGAAGGAAGAAGGGATTCGTTTAGGTTGATTGATGTTGTTTCAAGTGAAATCAAATGTTGTGCTTGATTAAGTGCAGTTAGAAGATTTTTTGTAGTTAGAAGAAAAAGGAAGAAATGAAAGTCAACCTAAAGTTCAGGGGTAAAAGGTGCCAAAAGGACAAAGAGAACAAAAGTTGGTGAATAAAGGGGTATGGCCGCCCATTTTGGCCTGTCAAAACACTCTCATTCGGTTTTTAGAGGGAGAAACAGCAGAGACTTCGATTTTTAGAGAGAGAAAGAAGAAGAATTCGAATTCAAGGTAAGAATTAGTGTTTTTAAGTTGTGTTTTGGCTAAGAAACCGAGAATGCATGTTCTTATGTGTGTGTTTTTGTGTTCGGGTGTGTTATTGGGTTTTATAGGTGTTGAACTTGTAGCAAACGGGTTTTTGAAAAAGTCATACCCGAGAGACTGCTAAGGTGAGTTCTAGACCCCGGTTTCTACTTGTTTTAAACTCTTTTTGGCAATGGAAATGTATTAAACGATTTTACTATGTTATTCTATTGATACCCGTATGTATTTTGGCATGGTTGATGATGTTTAATAGATGTTTATGTGTAGTTCATGCTTAGAAGGACTTTAGTAAGCTTAGAACAATTAGGCTTGATGTTTGGGTTTGGAAATATCATCGTAATAGGCTGGACAGAAGGTTGATGAGCCTACACAGTAACCTCTTACGCCCAGATTGCCTTAGAAATGTTCTAAGTAGGGTCATTGATGCGGTGTGAAAGTATATATATTTTTGATAAAGAATTTTCGCACAGATTCAGTTTTAAATGGTTGTTACTACTACTAACTACACACACAAAAGGCAAGTGCACCTATCGTGAGGTAATATAGTGATGGTAAGAACCGAGTATCAATCCGTGGACACACTAAGACTACTCAACAATCCTTGTAATTGACTATCAATTTTGTTTAAGAGAATGATGAATTGCATTGATATAAATTAGGGTTTTAAACTAACGATAAAATAAGAAATAAAGTAAAACAAGTTGAAACTTTGGATTTAGAATCAAGGGATAAAGGCTATCATCCTAACTTGGATTACACTTATGTAATTGTGATGAAGTGGTGGTGTGATTAAAGATATTGAATAAAGTAATTGTGTTAACGTTTATAAAGATGAGCTGGCGCGATTTCTCGTCTATCCGCTCCGTAGTGACCAAGACCAACACAGGCTGAGATTTACTGCTTAGGTCAAGGCCCTAGTGATGTAGGTAAATCTTTTGTGCCCTTTTCGACATACGATTTCTGAAAACATAACTTAATGTAAGAAAAGAGTTGATCAAGTTCTATTCTAACTTACCATTAATTTTAGAAAACCATAACAATTACTGTAGATTTCTCAGACTAATAAAAGGGAACCCGTAAATGATCAGAAAGTTAAGGTCTTATGATTTCTAATAACCATCTCTAGTTAATTAGCCGTAGTTGTTATGAATAAAAGTTGATCATACGTTTTTCAACCGTGAATGACAATCACAATTACAAACCATAAACTTATAACCCCCCGTTCAAATGTAGGTGCTACCCATCAAAAGTTTTCCCAAGACCACCATAACATTAACACAATATTTATCACACCATTAATTCATCACAAATTACATAAGTTTCATCCAAGTAGGATGATAATAAGAGTTTAGCTCATGATGAGCTGTAATATAACAAACAACATAGAAGATAGATATGGATTCATTGATAAAATAGAACAATCAAACCAATGATCCACAATGGATGGTGTTTAGATAATCCCGAGCTTCTTCCAAGTGTTGTATGCACCTCCCGAGCCTCCAATAGTCTTCAAAACTTGATTCCCGAGAGAATTCTGCAGAGTGTCCCTTCCACCAAAAGCTTCCAAAATGAAGAGCTTGGACCTCTATTTATAGGCTTCTCGGAGTGTTTAAGCACGGCCCCGTGACAAAAAGGCACGGCCCCGTGTTAGTACAATGCTTACGAAAGTTGGTCGATTCGTACGTGCAGGAGCTGTCGGGGCACGGCCCCGTGACAAAATAGGCACGGCCCCGTGAAAGGGGGTATCACGGCCCCGTGGTCATATGGGGCACGGCCCCGTGATCACTTTTGGGGGACAGTACTTTTGTCTTGTCAGATGTCCAATCACGGGGTGTGCCAAATTAACATGGGGGCGTGTTTCAGGCAAGACATGGGGGCGTGCTTAATGAGGCATGCCCCCCTGCTTGGAGCTTTAAGCTTGGATTTCTTCAATTTCTTGTCCATTATGCTCCTTTTGTCCATCTTGCCCTTCACAACACCTGAAAACACAATTAAAAGATTTTAAGTACGTAATCACCATATTTCGGGAGGAATCAAGAAATAAATGATGTGCTTTTAATAGTGTTTATATGTGTAATTTGGAGCACATCAAATATCCCCACACTTAAACTTTGCTTGTCCTCAAGCAAATCACTTAAAATGACAACTCCACCAAAAACCAAATAAAACAAAAGATAAATATGTCTTTCGGGAAATATGCAAGTAAAAATTATTTCATCCAAATGCAAACATTTTAAGCATGTATAGAATGATATCCTAGCAAGCAATGGGATTGTTAGTAAAGATTATAATCATGCAAAATCTACACTCCTCACAAATACTCTCACGCTCGGCTGAATATATGGAATCATACATAAGATGAAGTATGACTAATACGCTCATTGCCTAGCATGAGTACGTGTGAAATCATTAGGTCTTTAATGGGTTGTAACTTGGCTCGGGCTCGGGTATGGAATATTTGGACAAAGTGGCTAAATGCTAAAGACGACGGTCTTGGTTTATTTTTCTAACATAAACTACAAGGAAAGCAGTAAAAAGTTCCCTATATAATACTTCAAGCTAGAAGGGATATGCTAACTTGAGGACTCGTTTAAGGTCAGATTGTCAAGACCGTATTTTGCTTTTAGGAACCTCACTTCATCCCTTACCCGAAGATACACAAAACTGTCCTTTCGTAAGGATCGTTCGGCTTGAAGCCTAATAGCACCCAATCGGATCAGTTCTGTGTATTCGTATTGGGATTCAGCTTGGTTCTTTTTGCATTTTCCATCGTGTGACCAATTTCCACAATTCGGGCATCTTTCGTATCTTTTTGCCCGTCTCTTTATGGCGCTTTTTGAAATTCCACAAAATGGCGGAACTTGTTCCTTTTTTCGCCATTTCTTTCTTGCGTCGTACGTGAGGTTGTAAATTTGTTCGCGGATTTCCGGGGGAAGTCCCGGTTTTGCGTGATGAAGGCAACAAAGCAAATTAAAATCAAAAGAATGCATTCCAGTTCTTTTAGGTCTGCCGGTAAAAGACCAAATTTTTCTTTCTTTTTTCTCTTTTTTTCTTTTCTTTCTTTTCCTTTTTTTAAATAAACCAAATCGTGTCTTTAACGAAAAATGGGTTTTGTTGAAGGCTTTTTAGTTGAGTGACTTGGTGATTCAGGTGATAAAGAATAAAATATTTAGGCTCAACGGGGCTAACTAGGGTTGACGTTCGGGTAGGTCAGATTAAAAGAAAATGGTTGGGGCTTGAATGGTTAAGGGTTTCCTAATGCCTAACTCATTTTTATGTAGAAAATACTAATTAAGGTCTTGAAATGTATGCCCAAAGCAAGTTCTAATCACACGTATCATGAGGTACTCTCAATTGAATCCAGAATGAAAGTAAAATTGCAAATATTTGCAAAAGCTGTTTAAGGCTCAAAAATAAACTCACAAATGGATGGAATTGGGTAAAAGTGTTTCATTTTGCATGATTACATATGTTTACTTGATTATTGCTTTTAAGGATATCACAAAAAATATTTTCAATTTTTTATTTGGATTTCTTTTATTTACTTATTTATTTCCCGAAAACGTATATTTATAATTTGGTTTATCAAAAATTGTTCAAATTTTTGGCTTCGTGTCACAAAAATTTATGGTTAAGTGATTTGGTTCAAAATTTTCAATTTGGACCTGTTTTTAACAAAGTATTAAGTATGTGTCTCGATTAATCCCATCCCCACACTTAAAATTCACATTGTCCCCAATGTGATAGATAAATTAAAAACAAGGAATGGAAACAAGATACTCCCCAAAATTTTATGAAGTTGACTTGTATCTTTGCTTGCGAGAACCATCGGGATCACCTGAAATATCATCCATTTATTGAAAGCATTAAAATCCTAAACACACAAAATAAAAATAAAACGACATAAAGTAAAGGATAGAATGGCACAAAACGACTGTGCCCGGCCCCTGAAAGTGATGTGGATTTTCAAGGGCTTTGTGGTGGGATATCCCCCCACTCATGATACATTCGGTTTCTGATGTATGTGATATCATTGCTCAGGTCGTCCACTCGAGAGTTCAGATTTTCGACGCGGTTGAAAGCTTGTTGCGCGTATTCGAATGATCTCCTTGCATGGTCACTGGTAGTCTGGATTGCTTCATAGAGGTCTAACATGGTTGGAAATTCTCCGGCGTGTGAGCTGGAGGCCCCGGCGTCTTCATGATGTGCTGGCATATCAAGATCCATGATAATCTCCTCGGGGTCTGCCGGATCCCAGATTTGTCCCTTTCTATCCATGAATCTCGGTTGTCCATTTGGTAAGGTTGTGATCATGTACATGCTTGTGCAAATGCTTAAGTCCAACAATCCTGGCATTACTCCTTCGGTTCCTTCCGTGTTACACCCATAACTCTCGTACAAGTTCAGGATCCAGCTTCCTCCAAACATTGGTGTCGGGGCACTAGCAGTTGCATTCCTGGCAAACAAGTTACAAAACAAATACCCAATGTTGCAGGGCAAATGATTAGTCATACAGTATAAGATAAACAAGTCTCTCAAACTAACAACTCCCTCGCTTTGTCCACGTGCTGTTATCGAATGGCTAAGCAACCGATGTATGTATCGTAGCAATGGGTCCCGAATCTGACTACTCTTGGTTTTACTTGAGTTGAATGCCCCTGTTCCAATCTTCTCCCAAAATGCCTTTCTCATGGCGCCGCTTTCTGCGTCCCTACTTTCCTCATCTGGAAATGTATGTAAACTGGCATTCCGGAGATTGCTTCCTCCTCCATTTCCTGTTCTGTATATATTCCTAGATAGACACCCAACAAAGCGATGGATGTTTTTCACCAATGTCCACCCAGTCTGAATGTAACTGCTTCCTCATCCCAAGGGTTGGAGTCTTTCATGCTAAATCTGAAAGATGCTAAAAATTCAAGAGTTAGTTCATAAATGGAAGGCCTGTTTTGTGAAAACCCGCTTCCACTGGATACTCAATAAATTTTTATATCTTTCGAGCTGTCCGACAGCCGCCAAAGTTTCTTCATCGGCTTGCAAATATGACCTTTCGGCCCTTTGCAAGAGCCTTTTCGATCACGACACCATCTTTCACGGTTTCCTCCAAATTGCAAGTATGGATGGTTCATTCCTGAAATTTGGTTCAGTTAATATATACAAAATAGATTTTTTCCTGGAATAAACTATCTAAGGGGAAAGATTGATTTTCAAAAGTCACGTTACCCCTTTTCTATCAAGGGGAAGATTTTGTTTGAAAAATATTGAACGGTTGCTTTTTAAGAAAACGGTTGCTTTTTCAAACAAAGTGTTTGTCAAACAACGTGAAACGGTTAACATTTTGAATTATGAAATTTCAACTCGAGCCAATGTGGTTTTATTTGTAAATTCTTGATTAAGCATAAATTTGTCATTTTCTTGCTTGAAAAACCAAAGATTATATGTTAAACATTTTATCAATTGTTAATAATTCAAGACAAAAATATATAATGTTTCAACACTACTTACCAATTCTTGTATCTTGAACATGATTAACAAAGAAATCACCACACATTATGAAGATAGTCTTTTAACACTAACGGGAAACATACTAACACTAACACTAATTCTATGGAAAATGACATTTAAACACTAATACTAACTAATCAAACTAATTAACACTAATCAACAATCAAGAGAACATAAACAAAGGGGCATGAAGCATTCATAATTCCATAACGTTTAAGCACAAGCTTTTACATATAATCATTAGGATTTCGATTAGGATTTCGGTTGTTTAGAGACCTAATCACCTAAATACATGCAAATGGCTACCATAATCATGGAAAATGACATACTAACCTCTTGATTATCTTCTTGAAATGATGCTTGAAAACAAGAAGGAAGAATTGAAAAAAATTGATAACAAAATGAAGAAGAAATGAAGTTGCAGGTCAAAAAATCGGGCTTTATCTAGTCATGATGGGGAACAAGACAAAATGCTGAAACAAGTCAGATTTTGTCGAAAATTTGTCGTCACGGGGGCGTGCTTGTTGGGGCACGGGGCCGTGATTGCATTGTGCAGTCTCGGTTTAGTATTTTGTTGTTCCGTTTTTCAATTTCGCGCGTTGCTTAATTTACCCGGCTAAGTTTTGACACGTCCAATTCATCAGAGAAGTTACGAAATTAGTTCTAGAATTCAAATAAGCAAACCAAGCGACAAATACATTTTCCTATCTTCTATGATTACATAATACGTTAATAACCGGGAATCTGAAATTGCAAAACCAGACTCCTTAACGCGCACTATCGCACATGACCCTTTACGGAATGCCTCTAGAAGAAGCCTCCACACATTTCGTGTGGAAGGGTCGGGATAGGGTAGTGCGAAGTGCGGTTGCTAAGTTTCGCGAGCCGACGGTTGATGGAAACAAGCTCCTCGCTCATGTCCTGAACTTTCTGGATGAGTTCAGCCAAGCGTTGAGTTACGGTGAGATTCATCTCCGTCAATTTCTTGATCAGCTCATGGAGCTTAAAGAAATACTCTTGAGTTGTTGGTTCTCTCGTTTCAGTTCGAGGCTTCGTTGCAGGATTCCAATTAGAACTTCCTTAACTGGATTCTTTCATCTTTTCTTCGTGAGATTTTGAGCAGAATTGGGTGTGATGAAAGCTTGAAACAAGTGTGGTATTTATACACAAGTCTGCAAAGTTGATCACGGGGGCGTGCTTGGGTAGGCACGGCCCGTGCTTATCAGAAGTCGCCTTAAATTCGTCCTGCAACGTTCCAGAGTCGTCAGCGGAGATCGTGGAAAAAAAATTGTCAGAGGCACGGGGGCGTGCTTGGTGGGGCACGGCCCCGTGCTTGTGCTTGGGAGTCATACAAAAAGCTAAAATTTGAAATAAAATCTATGTACAGGTGTCGTGTTTTCGTTTCGGGTCTTCAGCGCGACCCTTCCCCACACTTAATCCTCGTCGGGGCGGAGGTGTAATTCCTCCGAGAAAATCTTGGTTGGCCCATCGTTATATGGCTTTAAACGATGTCCATTCACTTTGAAACTTAAACCGTCGTGGTTGTCAATTTCGATTGCACCATTTGGAAACACATTTTAATCGTGTAAGGTCCAGACCAACTTGATTTTAACTTTCCGGGAAACAGACGTAAGCGAGAGTTATACAGTAAGACACGTTCCCCACACGAAATCGTTTAGTGCTCCTTAAACGAGAGTCGTGGAATTTCCTTGTCTTTTCCTTGTAAACCCTAGCGTTTTCGTATGCTTGTTCTCTCAGTTCCTCAAGTTCATGGATTTGTAGAAATCGATTCTTTCCTGCAAGGCCGTGGTCTAAGTTTGCTGCTTTGAGTGCCCAATAGGCTTTATGTTCCAATTCCACAGGAAGATGACACGACTTCCCATAAACGAGTTTAAACGGTGTTGTGCCAATGGGAGTCTTAAAGGCTGTTCGAAAAGCCCATAATGCATCGTCTAGCTTGGCAGACCAGTCCTTGTGATTTTGTCCTACGGTTTTTTCTAAGATTCGTTTGATACCTCGATTAGTGACCTCCGCTTGCCCATTCGCTTGTGGATGATAAGCGGTTGTAAAGCGATAATTTACTCCATAACGGGCCATTGCTTTTTCGAGCTGGTTGTTACAAAAATGGGTTCCTCGATCACTAATCAAAGCCTTGGGGGTACCAAAACGAGAGAATAATTTCTTAAGGAATCTGACAACATTTCTTGCATCGTTGGTGGGCAGGGCTTGAGCTTCGGCCCATTTTGAGACATAGTCAACTGCTACTAAGATGTAACGATTTCCAAATGATACCGGGAATGGCCCCATGAAATCAATACCCCATACATCAAATACCTCGCATACTTGAACGGGTTTCTGAGGCATCTCATCCCGTGTCGAGATGTTGGTTGCTCTTTGACATGCATCACAGGTGCGTACCATGTTGTGAGCATCCTTGAAGATCGTTGGCTAATAGAATCCAGAATCGAAGACCTTTTTGGCTGTTAGAGTTGCTCCATGGTGGCCTCCTGTGGGTCCTTCATGACAGTGCCTTAGGATCTATTCCGCTTCACTTCCGTATACGCATCTTCGAATGAGTTGGTCTGCACCGATTCTGAATAGGTATGGATCTTCCCAATATTAATGTTTAATATCAGTAAAGAATTTCTTCTTTTGCTGATAAGTCATTCCTTTGAGAAGGAGTCCGCTTGCCAAATAGTTTGCGAAGTCGGCAAACCAAGGATACTCATCGATTGAAGATTGGATGTTCAAAAGGAATTCGTGAGGGAAATTATCATTTATTTTGAATTCCTCGGTTTGTGGATGGTTTGAATCTTCAAGACGCGAAAGATGATCAGCCGCAAGATTTTCTGCTCCTTTCTTGTCACGAATCTGAATGTCGAATTCTTGAAGCAGAAGTATCCATCGTATCAATCTCGGCTTTGCATCTTGTTTGTTGAACAGATAACGTAGGGCTGCATGATCGGTGTAGACGACTGTTTTTGACAGGACTAGATACGAGCGGAATTTGTCAAATGCGAAAACTACTGCGAGAAGTTCTTTCTCGGTGGTTGTGTAGTTTTCTTGTGCGTCGTTTAAGGTCTTGCTCGCATAGTGAATTGGGTGGAATTGCTTGTCTTTCCTTTGTCCTAACACGGCTCCTACCGCAAAATCGCTTGCATCGCACATGAGTTCAAATGGTAACGTCCAATCTGGGGAAACCATAATTGGAGCGGTGACCAACCTATCTTTTAACAGATCAAATGCACTGATGCATTCGTTAGAAAACACTAATTTTGCATCTTTCCCAAGAAGTTGAGTCATCGGTCGTGCGATTTTTGAAAAGTCTTTAATAAAACGGGGATAGAATCCTGCGTGACCTAGGAAGCTTCTAATTTCTTTCACGGTAGTAGGATATGGCAGTTTGGAAATAGTGTCCACTTTAGCTTGATCAACTTCGAGGCCTGCTCGAGAGATCTTGTGTCCCAACACTATTCCTTCAGTAACCATGAAATGACACTTTTCCCAATTTAGAACAAGGTTAGAATCCTCGCATCTAACCAGCATTTTTTCCAGATTTTCAAGACATTGTTCGAATGAGTTTCCAAAGACTGAGAAATCATCCATGAAAACTTCCATTGAGTGTTCAATCATGTCATGAAAAATTGCTACCATGCATCTTTGAAATGTAGCAGGAGCATTACACAATCCAACGGCATTCGTCGATACGCAAAAGTGCCATATGGACAGGTGAATGTCATTTTCTCTTGATCTTCGGGAGCAATGGGAATTTGAAAGTACCCTGAGAAACCGTCGAGGAAACAATAGAACGTTTTTCCAGAGAGTCTCTCGAGCATTTGGTCAATGAAAGGTAAAGGAAAGTGATCCTTTCTTGTGGCGTCATTGAGTTTGCGATAATCGATGCAAACTCTCCAACCTGTAACCGTACGAGTTGGAATAAGCTCATTCTTTTGTTAGTTACTACAGTCATTCCTCCTTTCTTTGGAACAACTTGGACGGGACTGACCCAAGGCGAATCAGAAATAGGGTAAATCAAACCGGCATCTAGCAGTTTGATTACTTCTTTCTTCACCACCTCTTGCATGCTTGGATTTTAACGTCTTTGAGGTTGAATGACGGATTTGAAGTCCTCCTGCATCAATATTTTGTGAGTGCAAAAGGATGGATTGATTCCCTTGATGTCCATGATTTTCCATGCAATTGCTCGTTTATGTGCCTTCAGCACATTGAGCAATTTATTCTTCTCATCTTTTGATAGGGCGAATGAGATTATGACAGGAAGCTGAGAGGTATTTTCAAGAAAAGCATATTCGAGATGAGATGGAAGTTCCTTGAGTTCTAAAGCCGGAGGGTCTTCGACGGAAGGTTTGGCTTTAGGTTCTAATTCTTGATCGATGATCTCAAACGCTTCTTGACAAGATGATGTTTCGTCCACTTCGAGTTCTGGGATGATTTGGTGCTCCCAGACGGGTTCAGTGGTTTGGATTTCTATTAATTGAGTATCACAGGCTTCAATTTAACGAGTGTTCTTCAGATGACAGCTTATGATTGAGTCGCAAACATCAATATAATAGAGTGAATCGTCATGATGTTAAGGATGTTTCATGGATTGTCCTATGTCGAATGTCACTTCCTCCTCATCCACTCAGAGTGTGAGTTTGCCGGTGCAAACATCAATGAGGGCTCGAGCGGTTGCTAAGAAAGGTCGACCTAAGATGAGAGGAACATTCTTATCCTCATCCATGTCGAGGATCACAAAATCAACGGGAAATTCAAACTTGTCGATTTTAACTAAGAGATTTTCAACAATGCCCCTCGGATATTTGACAGAACGGTCAGCTAATTGGATGCTCATACGAGTAGGTCTAGGCTCACCTAAGTTTAATTTTTCAAAAACTGCATAAGGCATGAGGTTAATACTAGCACCTAAATCGGCTAACGCGTTGCTGACAGAAAGATTTCCTATTAGGCAAGGTATGGTAAAACTCCCTGGATCAGTCATCTTTTGAGGTAGTTTGTTTTGAAGAACTACTGAGCATTCCTCATTCAAAACTACATGTGATAACTCTTCCAGTTTCTTCTTGTTTGACAATACACGTTTTAAAAACTTAGCATAATTTGGCATTTGGGCTAAGGCTTCCACCAATGGCAGATTAATATGGAGTTGTTTGAACAATCCCAGAAATTTGCCATATTGTGCCTCCATTCATTGTTGTCTCAGACGACCGGGATATGGAGGTGGTGGAACATAAGGTGGTGGTGGTATGTATTTCTTGGCTGGTTCTTCAACAATGACAGGTTGCTTTTGCTTGTCACTTGTATTACGTGGTGTCTCGAGTTCTATTTCTTCAAGGATGGGCTGTAATACAGGTGCATCACCTTGAGTGGTTTTGCCACTCCTTGTGGTGATGGCTTTGACTTGAGCATTGGGGTTTGTTACAGTATTGCTGGGCAAAGTACCTTGGGGTCTCACAGATAGTTGTTGTGCTATCTGACCCACCTGGTTTTCAATGGTTTGCAATGATGCTTTGTTGCTTTTGATTTTAGCCTCGTTTCTTTGGAACCTTTCCTCGTTTCTTCGATCAGATTTCCGGATGTACTCATCTGTGGCTTGTGTGGTTAACAACAATTGCTGTAATAAATCTTCCATTGATGATACTCCACGGTCTTGATTACTACTGCTTGGACCTTGATATGGTGGTTTCTGTTGCTGGTAAGGTGGCCTACGGTTGAATCCTGTTGATGGTAGGCTGTTACTGGCTTCTCTGTAATTCGGATTGCTCCTCCAATTTGAGTTGTTGTTATATGCGTTGTTTGGGCTTCCTACGTAGTCAACATCTTCCATCATCATAATGCCTTGCGGGCATTCATTGGTCTTGTGTGAGCTTCCACATGTGTTGCATCGTGTTGGAGTCTTTTTAAGTTCAGCTTGCAAATTTTGAATCGTTTGGTTAAGGCTTCTAACTGGGATGTGATCAGTGTCTCAGAGTCTACTTGATGAATTCCTCTAGAGTTGATTTTGTTTCTCAATTGATTGTAAGCAAAGCTCTTCTTAGCTGCCTTCTCTAGGGCTTGGTATGCTTCTGTTGGTGTGACACTTCCGAAATCTCCTCCCGCACTTTGGTCTACGGCTTGTTTGTGTGCTCTGCTGATTGCATCATAAAAGGTTTGACACTGCAGCCACAGATCAAGTTCGTGATGTGGGCATCTCCGAAGGAGACCTTTATATCTCTCCCATGCTGCGTGTAATGATTCATCATCATCTTGGCGAAAGCTCGTGATGCTGCTTCTCAATTTGGCAGTGCGATCGGGTGGAAAGTATTTCAACAGGAATTGTTCAGCCATTTCCGCCCATGTGGTGATGGAACCAGGCGGAAGTGAATCGAGCCAGTCAATGGCTCGGCCGCGAAGTGAAAATGGAAAAAGTCGTAGTCTAATAGCATCGTCTGAACAGTTGTTGATTTTAAAAGTTGCACAGATACGAAGGAATCGTGAGATGTGAGCGTTAGGGGTCTTCGTCTTGCAATCCGTGAAACTGAACAGAGTTCTCTACTACTTGGATAATACTAGACTTAATCTCGAAATTGTTGGCCGCTATTGCTGGTTGGACAACACTAGACTCATAACCGTCGATTGATGGTGTGGCATAGTGCGTCATCTTCATTTCCTCATCTTGATTAGCCATGTCTCCTTCGGATGGTGTATCTTCCGAGATGTCTTCTTCGATGATTGTTGTTGCTTGTTGCGGTCTTTCACGTAACCTTTGTCGGAAAAGTCGTTCAGGTTCCGAAAGAGGTGAAACAAGTTCAGGACTAGACGAGTCGGACATACACTAACTTAAGGAAGTATAAACTAACTAGGCTTAAAATGAATCAAGCAAATATAACTAAACTGGCTAAGGTAAACTAACTACAAAATTAAAATGAATTTGAACAAAAAATATTAACAAGATATAAACAGGACAGTCAAAAATTTAGATTGTCTTTCAAACTTGCCGTGTATCCCGGCAACGGCGCCAAAAACTTGATGCGGTGTGAAAGTATATATATTTTTGATAAAGAATTTTCGCACAGATTCAGTTTTAAATGGTTGTTACTACTACTAACTACACACACAAAAGGCAAGTGCATCTATCGTGAGGTAATATAGTGATGGTAAGAACCGAGTATCAATCCGTGGACACACTAAGACTACTCAACAATCCTTGTAATTGACTATCAATTTTTGTTTAAGAGAATGATGAATTGCATTGATATAAATTAGGGTTTTAAACTAACGATAAAAATAAGAAATAAAGTAAAACAAGTTGAAACTTTTGGATTTAGAATCAAGGGATAAAGGCTATCATCCTAAGTTGGATTACACATATGTAATTGTGATGAAGTGGTGGTGTGATTAAAGATATTGAATAAAGTAATTGTGTTAACGTTTATAAAGATGAGCTGGCGCGATTTCTCGTCTATCCGCTCCGTAGTGACCAAGACCAACACAGGCTGAGATTTACTGCTTAGGTCAAGGCCCTAGTGATGTAGGTAAATCTTTTATGCCCTTTTCGACATACGATTTCTGAAAACATAACTTAATGTAAGAAAAGAGTTGATCAAGTTCTATTCTAACATACCATTAATTTTAGAAAATCATAACAATTACTGTAGATTTCTCAGACTAATAAAAGGGAACCCGTAAATGATCAGAAAGTTAAGGTCTTATGATTTCTAATAACCATCTCTAGTTAATTAGCCATAGTTGTTATGAATAAAAGTTGATCATACGTTTTTCAACCGTGTATAACAATCACAATTACAAACCATAAACTTATAAGCCCCCGTTCAAATGTAGGTGCTACCCATCGAAAGTTTTCCCAAGACCACCATAACATTAACACAATATTTATCACACAATTAATTCATCACAAATTACATAAGTTTCATCCAAGTAGGATGATAATAAGAGTTTAGCTCATGACGAGCTGTAACGTAACAAACAACATAGAAGATAGATATGGATTCATTGATAAAATAGAACAATCAAACCAATGATCCACAATGGATGGTGTTTAGATAATCCCGAGCTTCTTCCAAGTGTTGTATGCACCTCCCGAGCCTCCAAATAGTCTTCAAAACTTGATTCCCGAGAGAATTCTGCAGAGTGTCCCTTCCACCAAAAGCTTCCAAAATGAAGAGCTTGGACCTCTATTTATAGGCTTCTCGGAGTGTTTAAGCATGGCCCCATGACAAAAAGGCACGGCCCCGTATTAGTACAATGCTTACGAAAGTTGGTCGGTTCGTACGTGCAGGAGCTGTCGGGGCACGGCCCCGTGACAAAATAGGCACGGCCCCATGAAAGGGGGTATCACGGCCCCGTGGTCATATGGGGCACGGCCCCGTGATCACTTTTGGGGGATAGTACTTTTGTCCTGTCAGATGTCCAATCATGGTGGTGTGCCAATTTAGCACGGGGGCGTGTTTCAGGCAAGGCATGGGGGCGTGCTTAATGAGGCATGGCCCCCTGCTAGGAGCTTTAAGCTTGGATTTCTTCAATTCTTGTCCATTATGCTCCTTTTGTCCATCTTGCCCTTCACAACACCTGAAAACACAATTAAAAGATTTTAAGTACGCAATCACCATATTTCGGGAGGAATCAAGAAATAAATGATGTGCTTTTGATAGTGTTTATATGTGTAATTTGGATCACATCAATCATGAGTCCATATAGTTCTCATATGCCCAAACAGTGCCTAATACGCCTAAGACTCATGAGCCTCAACAGTGCTCATGTGCTTGAAAATATCTTAGAAAAAGTTAAGTGTAAGGTGATGTGCCCAAACAGGACTCTTACGCCTAAAATATTGCCTTAGAATTTCTAAGCATAACTCATATGCCCAAATAGCCCTAATACGCCTGAAATTTTAGACTTAGAAAACAAAGTACAGGGTAATGAGTCTAAACAGTACTCATACGCCTGAGATTTGGACTTGGAAACTAAGTACAGGGTAATGAGCCTAAACAGTGCTCATACGCCTGAATGGCTCATACGCCTAAGGTGAAAATGATTATAAGTGTAGGCTGGTGACCCTACATAGTGGTGAAAAGCCTGAACAGGGCTCATGCGCCCAAACAGGGCTCTTACGCCCAGACACTTAGAAATTTTTAGAAAATTTTCTGGGAGTCTGTGCTTTAGGGTTTGATCGAGGTTACCAAGGGCCTATTAATGATAATGTTTCATGCATGATATGACTACTGTCATTGTTCCATATTATAGTTATTGCTATTATTATTATTACTTATAGTACGTGACTTTACGTGGTATGTTATTATCGTAACGTAAAGTAAAATGTAATAATAAAGTAAAAGAGAAACAAAGAGAAGAAGTGGAACATAAGTAAAATGTTAATAAGTCTTGCAAGCACATAGGAGGGACACGACCGTGTTGTCGTTAGCTCAACTGTGTTGCGGGTTAGCTACCCTTTTATGCACACAGGGTCAATCAATTGAGATTGGCAGGACCTTTGTAGCGTGCCCTGGGTGATTGGGTCGGCCTTGTACACAGTACACATAGCCCTTTCGAGGGATACAGTTGACCCTTCTGGGAACATAGTTGGCCCTTTCGAGGGATACAGTTTACCCTTTCGAGGGATATAGATGGCCCATCACCCGTTTTCCATCGCGCACATAGTTGGGGCATTGCGCACTGGTCCACATAGACAGTGGAACATAAAGTTAAAAAGTTTACAGACAAGGCATACAGTACATAGAACGAACAATGTTTGTTCACACAGTTAATGCGTGCTCGCATATACAGTACAGAGTTGTATTTTACAGAAAAGAGTATTTTCATATACAACATATAGAAAGTATTTTAATTATAAAACTAGAACTCACTCAGCAACGCTGACTTTTATACATTTTCAGTTGGCAGGTAAATATTGCTGAGGATGGCACGAGGGTAAAGCTACTCGGCAGGGAAAGACTGACATCCATTCTTAACAGAAGTCACTGTTGTTTTGTAATGCAGTTAAACTATTCTTTTGTAAACTGATTAAACCAGGGTGTATTGCTTAGCAACAGTGTTATTAATGAAATGAATTGCTTTTGTTAAAATTAATTCCGCTGCTAGAATTTATAATATGTAATATTTTATGCTGTGAATGACCAACTGTGAGGTGCTCGGGATCGGGGCCTTACAAGTTGGTATCAGAGCCATAGTTTAAGTGAAATAGGTAAATATTTTCAAAATAAACCTAAACTTAAACTGAAAATAGGACAGAAAGAGGGATGTCAGCCCGAGTAGCTCCGTGCCATCAGGTATTTCTTTTCTTAAAAGTTAACCGGTATTATGTGTGTGTGCTATTTGACTTATGTGAGTATAGTAGATTTAGATACTGACGAAGTCAAGGTAGGAAATGCTTGGGGTGTGAAAAGTAAAGTAAGTGGCTAATTGCAACTGGCCACTGTAATTAGGGACTTACTATACTTGACATAAACTGAGCCATTACCTTGAATGACTGTGTTAGTGTTTGAATCTTATAGCGCTTAGGAAATGGCTGGGAAGAAATCTTCCAAGGCTTCTAGAGGCAGAGGTCGACCACGTACGACCAGGAGCAGTGCTAAAGCTGCTGAGACGACCCATGAGAACCCTGAGGCTCCTGACCGGACTAAAGGAAATGAGAATGCCAGCCTGAATGCCTCAGCTAGGGAGGCGATTGCTGATGAGGTACACCAGGTCCTGCAGGCAGTTATGCCATCTGTAGTGACCGATGTTATTCGAGCTATGAAGAACGAGGAGAGAAAGGAGAAGGAGGACAGGAGGGGGTCGACTGGGAATGAAAGCAAGGGAGGAGAGGAACGATCGGATCCTGAGATAGTAGTATCTGATGAGGAAGAGGATGATGTTGTAGGGGCGGCGACCAAGGGATGCAGTTACGGGGCATTCCAGATGTGCAAGCCCCGACCTTGGATGGCAATGGCGATGCTGCTGCCACTCACCGCTGGGTGAGGGAGATGGAGGCAGTGCTAGAGATCAGTGATTGTCGTGAAGATCAAAAGGTGAAGTTCGCAACTCACTCTTTTGCAGACTTGGCATTATGTTAGTGGGACAATATTGTCTAAGCTGAGGGTACTAGAGCCATCAGGAAGATGCGATGGAGGGAGCTGAAACAACTAGTGATGGAGGAGTTCTGTCCTCATAGGGAACTGGACAGGATCGAGAGGGAGTTCCTGCAACTTGAGGTGGGAACCATGACCCACCAGCAGTACACCACCAAATTTAATGAGATGGCGAGACTGGTGCCGGATCAGGTGACGCCGGTGTCTTGAAATATTAACCGGTATATTCAGGGACTACCAGCTGACATTCGTAGACACATGATCGCTGCTAGACCGAGCACCTATAGGTCGGCAGTGGGTCTGGCTGGGAGGCTCTACAATGAAAGGGAAGTGACGGTGGTGGAAGTGAAGAAGACCGGTGGTGGTGACCGGAGTTGGAATGGAAAGAGGTTTAGGCGGGGTGGTTTCACCCCTAACAACAAGAAGATGAGAATGGATGAGCGTAGGGTGGGGTCGTCCAGCTAGGGGCCAAAGAAATGTGGCAAATTTGGAAGGGAGCATCCTGGTGAGTGCAGAATGGGGATGAACGTATGCTTCAGGTGTGGCCAGCCTGGCGATATATCTAGAGACTGTAAGAAGCCTAGGGCGGAGAGCTCTGGAGCGGGGAACAAGTAGCCGGAACAAGGAGGGCCGAGGGCGAGTGCTAGAGCTTACACCATGACCCGGGAAGAAGCCAGAGTGGATCCCGATGTCGTGTCAGGTATGTTTCTAGTTAATCAAACTTGTGCCTCTGTATTATTTGATTCCGTTTCTAGTAGGAGTTTTATTTCTACTACCTTTTGTGCTAAGTTGCCTGTTAGCAGTAGGGGTATTAGCGAGCCTTTTGACGTAGAAACTGCTATCGGTAAGTCTACCAGAGTTACTGGCGTAATAGAAGATTGTGCCATAGAATTAGAAGGTCATAGGTTTGCTGCTAAATTACATGTGATGCCCCTAGGTGGATTTGATGTAGTACTAGGGATGGATTGGTTAGCAACCTATGAAGCGAATATTATGTGTCGTAAGAAGATGATTAGACTAACGGCGCCTGACGGAAGTTCGGTGACAATATACGGCGATCGGGTTATGATGATTCCGAAAGTGATTTCGATGGCGGTGGCAGGAAAATGCATGAGACGTGGCTGTAGCGCTTATTTGGCCTACGTAAAGGATGTGGACACGTCAACACCACAATTGTCCGATGTGCCGGTCGTGTGTGACTTTCCCGATGTATTTATAGAGGACCTATCAGGTGTGCCACCGGATCGCGAAATCGAATTTCAAATTGACTTGATACCCGGTGCCCAACCTGTCGCTAAGGCACCGTATCGATTAGCTCCGACTGAGATGAAGGAGTTAATGGAGCAACTGCAAGAATTGCTTGATAAGGGTTTCATCAGACCGAGTATCTCTCCTTGGGGTGCTCCGGTCTTGTTCGTAAAGAAGAATGACGGTAGCATGAGAATGTGTATCGACTACCGTGAGTTGAATAAGTTGACGGTAAAGAATCGGTATCCGTTGCCGAGGATTGACGACTTGTTCGATCAGCTCCAAGGTGCCAGTTGGTTCTCGAGGATAGATCTTCGATCTGGCTACCATCAATTGAAAGTAAAGGAGCAGGACATTCCTAAAACAGCTTTTCGTACGCGTTATGGACACTATGAGTTTCTCGTTATGTCCTTTGGTTTAACCAACGCGCTAGCTGCTTTTATGGATTTGATTAATAGAGTGTGCCGGCCAATGTTAGATAAATCAGTGATTGTGCTCATCGATGATATCCTGATTTACTCGAGGAGCGAAGAAGAGCATGCCGGTCATATCCGGGAGGTGTTGGAGACTTTGAGAAGGGAGAAACTGTATGCTAAGTTCTCCAAGCGTGCCTTCTGGCTACGCGAGGTGCAATTTCTGGGTCACATGGTAAATGCTGAGGGAATCATGGTGGACCCAGCAAAGGTTGAGGCTATGATGCAATGGAAATCACTAAAGACGCCATCCGAAATTCGCAACTTCTTGGGATTGGCGGGCTACTACAGGAGATTTATTCAAGACTTCTCCAAGATAGCCTCACCTTTAACCAAGTTGACTCGTAAGGACGTAAAGTTCGTGTGGGGTCAAGAGCAGGAGGATGCCTTTGAGGAGTTGAAGACGAGACTAAGACAAACTCCTGTCTTGACATTGCCCGAGGGAAATGAAGACTTATTGGTATATTCGGATGCATCCTACTCTGGGCTAGGTTGTGTATTGATGCAACGTGGAAGGGTAATAGCCTACGCATCTCGACAGATGAAGACCCACGAAGTCAACTATCCCACGCACGATCTAGAACTAGCCGCGGTGGATTTTGCATTGAAGATTTGGCGGCACTATCTATACGGGACGAAGTGCACCATCTTCACGGACCATAAAAGCTTGAAGTACTTTTTCGAGCAGAAAGATCTAAACATGAGGCAAAGGTGATGGTTGGAGCTCATAAAGGATTATGATTGCGAAATCCATTACCATCCGGGCAAGGCCAACGTGGTGGCAGATGCCCTTAGCCGGAAGGAGAGACCCGAGCCGATCCGGGTGAAGGCTTATCAGTTAATCATGACCTCTGACGTGATGACACAGATTAAGGAGTTTCAGGATGGGGCTTTGAAAGAAGATCGTCTTAACTCCGAAAGGATGAGAGGTCTAGTTACGGAATTGGGTGAGAACACACTTGGTGTTAAGACCCGATTCGGGCGAATGTGGATTCCTCGATACAGGGATCTACGTGGAAAGATTATGGACGAAGCCTATAAGACTCGATACTCCATTCATCCCGATGCTACCAAGATGTATCACGATATGAAGAAAGATTATTGGTGGCCGGGTATGAAACGCGACGTAGTGGAGTACGTGAGTAAGTGCCTTACTTGTCTCCAAGTGAAGGCGGAACACCAGAAACCGTACGGGAAGATCCAACCGTTGGATATAACCGAATGGAAGTGGGAGCATATCACCGTGGACTTCATTACTAAGCTACCTCGCACATCGAGGGGATGCGATACTATTTGGGTGATTGTCGACCGACTAACAAAGAGTGCCCACTTCCTACCGATCCGCGAGACGTATTCATCCGAAAGATTGGCGGATCTGTTCATCAAGGAAATCGTAGCTCGTCATGGTGTGCCGGTGTCTATCGTATCGGATCGTGACACCCGGTTTACATCGAAGTTTTGGAGAAGATTCCATGATGCAATGGGGACGAGGCTACACATTAGTACAGCCTATCATCCTCAGACGGACGGTCAGTCTGAGAGGACGATACAGACGCTCGAGCATATGCTTCGGGCGTGCGTGATCGATTTTGGAGGAAGTTGGGACGACCACCTGCCGTTAGCAGAATTCTCGTACAACAACAGTTATCATGCCAGTATTGGCATGCCAACCTACGAGATGCTATACGGTAGGAGATGTAGGGTGCCCATATGTTGGGGGGACATTGGGCCGAAAGAGTTAGGAGGTGTTGAGGTAATCGAAGCTACGACTGAGAAGTTGGAAAAGATCAAAGCCTTCATGAAGGCGGCGAAAGATAGACAAAAGGCGTATGCTGACAAGAGACGAAGACCGATAGAATTCCAGGTTGGCGACCGAGTGATGTTGAAGGTCTCACCTTGGAAAGGAATTATCCGATTCAGGAAACGAGGTAAGTTAAGCCCAAGATACATAGGCCCTTTCCGAATCATCGCACGAGTAGGAGAGGTAGCCTAACGACTTGAACTGCCAGATGAGTTAAGTGGAATTCATCCCACATTCCATGTATCTCATCTGAGAAAGTGCTTAGCTGATGAAGATATGATTGTTCCACTGGAGGATATTGAAGTAGACGAACGGCTCAATTACGTGGAGCAACAAGTAGCAATCATCGATCGTAAAGAAAAGAAGTTAAGGAATAAAGTGGTTCCTCTTGTGCGTGTACAGTGGAAGCACAGGAAGGGATCTGAGTCTACGTGGGAGACTGAAGAGGTGATGAGATGGCATTACCCACATCTGTTTGAGGAATAACAGGTTTCGGGGACGAAACCTATATAAGGGGGGTGGACTTGTAACACCCGTATTTTCTTTTTAAAGAAATAAAAGAATAAAAGAGAAAGAAAAAGGAAGAAATGAAAGTCAACCTAAAGTTGAGAGGTAAAAAGCGCCAAAAGGACAAAGAAAACAAAAGTTGGTGAATAAAGGGGTATGGCCGCCCATTTTGGCCTGTCAAAACACTCTCATTCGGTTTTTAGAGAGAGAAACAGCAGAGACTTCGATTTTTAGAGAGAGAAAGAAGAAGAATTCGAATTCAAGGTAAGAATTAGTGTTTTTAAGTTGTGATTTTGGCTAAGAAACCGAGAATGCATGTTCTTATGTGTGTGTTTTTGTGTTCGGGTGTGTTATTGGGTTTTATAGGTGTTGAACTTGTAGCAAACGGGTTTTTGAAGAAGTCATACCCGAGAGACTGCTAAGGTGAGTTCTAGACCCTGGTTTCAACTTGTTTTAAACTCTTTTTGGGGCTGGAAATGTATTAAACGATTTTACTATGTCAGTCTATTGATACCCGTATGTATTTTGGCATGGTTGATGATGTTTATTAGATATTTATGTGTAGTTCATGCTTAGAAGGACTTTAGTAAGCTTAGAACAATTAGGCTTGATGTTTGGGTTTGGAAATATCATAGTAATAGGCTGGACAGAAGGTTGATGAGCCTACACAGTAACCTCTTATGCCCAGAATTGCCTTAGAAATGTTCTAAGTAGGGTCATGAGTCCAAATAGTTCTCATATGCCCAAACAGTGCCTAATACGCCTAAGACTCATGAGCCTTAACAGTGCTCATGTGCTTGAAAATATCTTAGAAAAGTTAAGTGTAAGGTGATGTGCCCAAACAGGACTCTTACGCCTAAAATATTGCCTTTGAATTTCTAAGCATAACTCATATGCCCAAATAGCCCTAATACGCCTGAAATTTTAGACTTAGAAAACAAAGTACAGGGTAATGAGTCTAAACAGTACTCATACGCCTGAGATTTGGACTTGGAAACTAAGTACAGGGTAATGAGCCTAAACAGTGTTCATATGCCTGAATGGCTCATACGCCTAAGGTGAAAATGATTCTAAGTGCAGGCTGGTGAGCCTACATAGTGGTGAAAAGCCTGAACAGGGCTCATGCGCCCAAACAGGGCTCTTACGCCCAGACACTTAGAAATTTTTAGAAAATTTTCTGGGAGTCTGCGCTTTAGGGTTTGACCGAGGTTGACCAAGGGCCTATTATTGATAATGTTTCATGCATGATATGACTACTATGATTGTTCCATATTATAGTTATTGCTATTATTATTATAACTTATAGTATGTGACTTTACGTGGTATGTTATTATCGTAACGTAAAGTAAAATGTAATAATAAAGTAAAAGAGCAACAAAGAGAAGAAGTGAAACATAAATAAAATGTTAATAAGTCTTGCAAGCACATAGGAGGGACACGATCGTGTTGTCGTTAGCTCAACTGTGTTGCGGGTTAGCTACCCTTTTATGCACACAGGGTCAATCAATTGAGATTGGCAGGACCTTTGTAGCGTGCCCTGGGTGATTGGGTCGGCCTTGTACACAGTACACATAGCCCTTTCGAGGGATACAGTTGACCCTTCGGGGAACATAGTTGGCCCTTTCGAGGGATACAGTTGACCCTTTCGAGGGATATAGATGGCCCATCACCCATTTTCCATCGCGCACATAGTTGGGGCATTGCGCACTGGTCCACATAGACAGTGGAACATAAAGTTAAAAATTTTACAGACAAGGCATACAGTACAGAGAACGAACAATGTTTGTTCACACAGTTAATGCGTGCTCGCATATACAGTACAGAGTTGTATTTTACAGAAAAGAGTATTTTCATATACAACATATAGAAAGTATTTTAATTATAAAACTAGAACTCACTCAGCAACGCTGACTTTTATACATTTTCAGTTGGCAGGTAAATATTGCTGAGGATGGCATGAGGGTGAAGCTACTCGGCAGGAAAAGACTGACATCCATTCTTAACAGAAGTCACTGTTGTTTTGTAATGCAGTTAAACTATTTTTTTGTAAACTGATTAAACTAGGGTGTATTGCTTAGCAACAGTGTTATTAATGAAATGAATGGCTTTTGTTAAAATTAATTCCGCTGCTAGAATTAATAATATGTAATATTTTATGCTGTGAATGACCAACTGTGAGGTGCCCGGGATCGGGGCCTTACAGATTGGGCTTAGTAACCGATGATTAAACGCGTGTAATTGATGCATTCAGGTTCGTAGTGGGTTCTAGATAGGTTGGGAAACGGTTTTGGGTGAAAAATCGGGTTGGATTTGGGGTTTTTGACCGTGGCCGGAGCCGCGGCCGGCGGTGGCCAGCGGTCACTAGAAAATCGGGCTAGGGGGTGTTTGGTTTAAAGTTTTGCCACTTTACAACCTTGGTCCCTACAGTTTACCTTTGTTCCATTTTGACCCAAAGTTTGGGTTTTAGTTTCAATATAAGTTCCATTTTAGTCCCTGTGATTTTTAATGTTAACATTTTATGTAAGAACTATGTAATTTCAAGTTTTAGCATGATAAAATTTATATTATTACAAGATTAAGAATATAATTTATTATTATTATTATTATTATTATTGTAATTATTGCAATTAACATCAACATATTAAATTTAATTGTTTACAAAATTAACTTTTAAATTAAAGAAGAAAAAAAAATAATAAAATAAAATAAAAATAAAGGAAACAAGTATAAATAACCCACAAGTTTCATAATAGCCATGAATAGACCTTGTAAGAATTTAACAAAGTTAACTTTTATTTAACGAAAATACGAGATGTTACAATCAACTTACACCTATTCAACATAAATCAGTCTCAATCCAACATATATCATGATCTACACTTAACACTAACATTCTAAGCATCATATCATGAACATAACTACAAATTTAAACCCAAACTTGCACCCACCCACATCAATATTCATACATACACATACTGGTGAAAACCCCATTTTTGTAAAAACATCCTTACATGTATTTCCAGCCCCAAAATCATTTAAAACATGTTAAAAGAGGGTCCTAGAAACTCACCTTTGTCAAACTTTCAGGTAGACTTCTTCCTACCCGTTAGTTATGAGCTCAAGCACATAAAACCCACCAAAACACACACACAAACGTACATACACCCACATAAGCATATAACCGAGGCATAGGCCGACCAAGAACAACTTAAAACTAAGAATTCTTACCTTAAATTGGAACTCTTATTGTTCTTCTTTCTAGAAACCGAATTCTCTGCTCTTTCTCTCTCTAAAACCGAATGAAAAAGGTGATGTGCAAGGTGTATGGGCATGTAAGGCCCCGTTCCCGGGCACCTCACAGTTGGTCGTCATCACCCATAAAACATACATTTAATACAACTTAATAAAAATCATGCAGCGGAAACTTTTAAATTTACTATAAATGCTTTTGTAAAGTAATACAACACCCGTTACAAAATATCGTTTGTTTGCATTACAATACAACAACATTAACAAAAGAATGCCATCCCAAAAGAGCTGAGTAGCCGCCTCGTGCCATCCTCAGCAACACTACCTGCCAACTGGAAAATACATAAAAGTCAGCGTTGCTGAGTGAGTTCTAGTTTTGTAATAAAACATACTTTTACTTATTTAAAAGTATCCTTTCGTGCATGCGTTCATACATCATACGTACATAGAGATAATATTCGTTATTATCTTCATCATTCGTTATTCATCGTTATCTTTAACTTCTCGTATGGATTCTGTCAGGCTTTACCCACTTCATAGCACTTGGCTATGATTACTGTGGTCGAATGACAAGAATCCCGTTCATACTTACTTGCACGCATTGAAAGGTGAATTGTACCAATACCATATGCTACACCCCGATCGTTATTAGCTACCGGGCCGTAGTCAACATATGACGGAAATCGTATGCCACGGTACTAGAGGTAAGCGGTAGAGGTACCATGACCATGGTCAATCACATAGAAGGACCAATCGCGTTATTCAATGCTTGCAAGACATAATTCGTTCGTTCATTAATGCATGTATTCATCATCATTCTTCTTTCGTTCGTTCGTTAATACATGCATTCGTCATCATGTTCCTCTTTCATTATCTTTCACTTTACGATACATAATACTTCATTAGTTCATTCTCGTTATTCGTAAAGTTTCAGAAAGATAAGCACACAATTACAAGGAACACACACTCATCATACATACTCATCATACATTCATCACCATACATACATCATCATACGTTCATCATCATACGTAGCATCATACCACATTTAACAATATTTTAATAATATTGTTAACTATAATACACTGATAATAACATCAGAAACAATAAGGGTTAACCATAATCATCATTACATGCATGAAACATCATCATTTGTTAACCCTAGTCAACCCTGGTCAAAACCTCAAACTTTGGTATTTCAGGAAATTTCTGAAAAATTCTAAGTATTCTGGGCGTTTTAGCCCTGTTGGGCGTATAAGCCCTCTGGCCGTATGAGCCCTGTCAGCCGTATGAGCACTGCTGGACTTTCCATCTTATACTTAGACATTTTCATCTGATCATACGACCACACTGCTGGTCGTATGAGCACTATTGGTCGTACCATTCCCTAGACTTAGAAACATGTTCTGATCATACGACTACTGTTGGTCGTATGAGTCCTGTTGGACTCCTCAACATACTTAGAAAATTTACTTAGTCATACGACCATACTGTTGGTCGTATGAGTCCTATTGGGCTCAACACTTAGACAAAATACTTGGTCATACGACCACACTGTTGGTCGTATGAGTCCTGTTAGACTCATTAGCACTTAGAAAAATACATCTCTTGGTCATACGACCACACTGTTGGTCGTATGAGCACTGGTGGACTCATCAACCTGTAATTAATTATTCTAAGTCCCATTTTCAGACATATTTGCAACCTGTTCATGAGTCTAATCCATAATCCAAGTCCCAAACATCATAATGCCTAATTCTAAACATATACACATGATTCTAGGCATAAATCTAGCATAAACATAAACATGCATACATTCAGTTCATACGGGTATCAGCATAAATTTTATAAAAACATATATATGCATTTCCAGCCCCAAAACGTTTAAAAATCAGTAAAAAGGGGTCTAGAACTCACCTTAGCTGCTCTTCAAGTTCAAACTCTTTTGCTCGAGCTTTTCCAAAGGATTCGAAAGCCTAGATGTGTCTAAAACACACAAACCCGAACACACATACACATAAGAACATGCATTTCTCGGTTTCTTAGCTCAAACACAACTTAAAAACATCAATTCTTACCTTGAATCTGATTTCTTCTTCTTTCTCTCTCTAAGAATCGAAGTTCCTGCTGTTTCTCTCTCTAAAAACCGATGCAAAGAAATGTGCAGGAGGTAATGGGCGACCATGCCTTCCTTTTGTACAAAATAAATAATAACTTTGCCCATTTGGCACTTTTGGTCCCTCCTTTTTAGTTTCTTTTATTTCTTGCTAAAAAAAAAAGTACGGGTGTTACAAGTCCACCCCCCTTATATAGGTTTCGTCCCCGAAACCTGTCATTCCTCGAACAGATGTGGGTAGTGTTGTCTCATCTCTTCTTCAGTCTCCCACGTAGACTCGGATCCCTTCCTGTGCTCCCACTGTACACGCACAAGAGGAACCACTTTATTCCTCAACCTCTTTTCTTTACGATCAATGATTGCCACTGGTTGCTCCACGTAATTGAGCCGTTCGTCTACTTCAATATCCTCTAGTGGTACAACCATGTCTTCATCAGCTAAGCACTTCCTCAGATGGGATACATGGAATGTGGGATGAATTCTACTTAACTCATCTGGCAATTCAAGTCGATAGGCCACCTCTCCTACTCGTGCAACAATTCGGAAAGGTCCTATGTATCTCGGGCTTAGCTTACCTCGTTTCCTGAATCTAATGATCCCTTTCCAGGGCGAGACCTTCAACATGACTCGGTCACCAACCTTGAACTCTCTCGGTCTCCGCCTCTTGTCAGCATACGACTTTTGCCTATCTTTCGCTGCCTTCATGAAGGCTTTGATCTTTTCTAACTTCTCAGTCGTAGCTTCGACCACCTCAACACCTCCCAACTCTTTCTGCCCAATGTCTCCCCAACATACGGGCGTCCTACATCTCCTACCGTATAGCATCTCGTAGGGTGGCATGCCAATACTGGCATGATAGCTATTGTTGTACGAGAATTCTGCTAACGGCAAGTGATCATCCCAACTTCCTCCAAAATCGATCACGCACGCCCGAAGCATGTCTTCGAGTGTTTGGATCGTCCTCTCAGACTGACCGTCCGTCTGAGGGTGATATGCTGTACTAATGTGTAGTCTCGTCCCCATCGCATCATGAAATCTCTTCCAAAACTTGGAGGTAAACCGGGTGTCACGATCAGACACAATAGACACCGGCACACCATGACGAGCTACAATTTCTTTGATGAACAGATCCGCCAATCTTTCAGATGAATACGTTTCACGGATCGGTAGGAAGTGGGCACTCTTTGTCAAGCGGTCAACTATCACCCATATGGCATCATACCCTTTCGGGGTACGTGGTAGTTTCGTGATGAAGTCCATGGTGATGTGCTCCCACTTCCACTCAGGTATATCCATCGGTTGGATCTTCCCGTAAGGTTTCTGGTGTTCCGCCTTCACTTGTAAACAAGTCAGGCACTTACTCACGTACTCCACTACGTCACGTTTCATACCCGGCCACCAGTAATCCTTCTTCATATCTTGGTACATTTTGGTAGCACCGGGGTGAATGGAGTATCGGGTCTTATGGGCCTCATCCATGATTCTTCCACGTAGATCCCCGTATCGAGGAATCCACATTCGCCCAAATCGGGTCTTAACACCAAGAGTGTTCTCACCCAATTCCGTCACTAGGCCTCTCATCCTTTCGGAGTTAAGACGATCTTCTTTCAAAGCCTCGTCTTGAAACTCCTTAACCTGTGTCATCACATCGGGGGTCATGATCAGCTGATAAGCCTTCACCCGAATCGGCTCAGGTCTTTCTTTTCGGCTAAGGGCATCAGCCACCACATTGGCCTTGCCCGGATGGTAATGGATTTCGCAGTCATAATCCTTTATAAGCTCCAACCATCGCCTTTGCCTCATGTTTAAATCCTTCTGCTCGAAGAAATACTTCAAGCTTTTGTGGTCAGTGAAGATTGTGCACTTCGCCCCGTATAGATAGTGCCGCCAAATCTTCAACGCAAAAACCACCGCGGCTAATTCTAGATCGTGTGTGGGATAGTTGACTTCGTGGGTCTTCAGCTGTCGAGATGCGTAGGCTATCACCTTTCCACGTTGCATCAACACACAACCTAGCCCAGAATAAGATGCATCCGAATAGACCACTAAGTCTTCACTTCCCTCAGGCAAAGTCAAGACAGGAGCTTGTGTTAGTCTTGCCTTCAACTCCTCAAAAGCCATCTCCTGCTCTCGACCCCACACGAATTTCACGTCCTTACGAGTCAATTTTGTCAAAGGTGAGGCGATCTTTGAAAAGTCTTGAATAAATCTTCTATAATAGCCCGCCAATCCCAAGAAGCTACGAATCTCGGATGGCGTCCTTGGTGATTTCCATTGCATCACAGCCTCAACCTTTGCTGGGTCCACCATTATTCCTTCTGCATTCACTACGTGACCCAGAAATTGCACCTCGCGTAACCAAAAGGCGCACTTGGAGAACTTGGCGTACAATTTCTCCCTTCTCAACGTTTCCAACACTTCCCGAATATGCCCGGCATGCTCTTTTTCACTTCTTGAATAAATCAGAATATCATCGATGAATACAATTACTGATTTATCCAACATTGGTCGGCACACTCGGTTCATCAAATCCATAAAAGCAGCCGGCGCATTGGTCAACCCAAAAGACATGACAAGAAACTCGTAGTGACCATAGCGCGTACGAAAGGCTATTTTAGGGATATCTTGTTCCTTCACCTTTAGTTGATGGTAACCCGATCGAAGATCTATCCTTGAAAACCAACTGGCACCCTGAAGTTGATCAAACAAGTCATCGATCCTTGGTAAGGCGTATCTGTTCTTCACCGTCAGCTTATTCAGCTCGCGGTAGTCGATGCACATCCTCATACTACCATCCTTCTTCTTTACGAACAGAACCGGAGCACCCCAAGGTGAGATACTCGGTCGGATAAACCCCTTATCCAGCAGCTCCTGCAACTGCTCCATCAACTCTTTCATCTCCGTCGGAGCCAAGCGATACGGTGCTTTTGCGACAGGTTGGGCACCCGGTATCAGGTCGATCTGGAATTCGATCTCTCGGTCAGGTGGCAATCCCGATAAGTCTTCGGGAAACACGTCTGGAAAGTCACACACCACTGGCACATCGCATAGCTGTGGTGTTGGCGTCTCTACATTCTTTACATAACATAAGTAGGCGCTACATCCGCGCCTCATACACTTTCCCGCCACCGCCATCGAGATCACCTTCGGAATTGTCGTAACTCGATCGCCATAAATTGTCACCGGACTTCCGTCGGTCGCCGTCAGTCTAATCATCTTCTTTCGGCACACGATATTCGCTTCGTAGGTTGCTAACCAGTCCATCACTAACACTACGTCAAATCCTCCTAGGGGCATCACATGTAATCTAGCAGCAAACCTATGACCTTCTAACTCCATGGTACAGTCCTCTATCACATCAGTAACTCTAGTGGACTTACCAATGGCAGTTTCTACATAAAAAGGCTCACTAATGCATTTGCTACTAACAGACAATTTAGCACAGAAAGTAGCAGAAATGAAACTCCTACTAGCACCAGAGTCAAATAACACAGAAGCAAGAGTTTGATTTACTAGAAACGTACCTGACACCACATCAGGGTCCGTCCTAGCCTCTTCCTGTGTCATAGTGAAAGCCCTGGCACTTGCTCTCGGACCTTCACTTCCCGTCTTCTTTACCCCTGAAGCCTCAGCCCTCGGCTTCTTACAGTCCCTGCTCATATGGCCACTTTCTCCACAGTTAAAGCACTTGCCCATCCGGCAATCTTTTGATATGTGCCCTGTCCTCCCGCACTTAAAGCAGAGGTTGGATCCCCATTTGCACTCCCCTGAGTGCTCCCTTCCACACTTGCCACACTTCCTCACCCCAGCTCCAGTCACGACCACTCGACGGTCATCCACCCTTGCTTTCTTGTTGTTTGTCGAAGTATCACCCCGACCAAATCTCTTCCCTTGCCAATTCTTCTCTCCACTTCCTTTCTTGCTTCCCTCAGCCTTCACCAAAGCAGCACGTTCATCGAATAACCTTCCCGCCAAATCCACTGCCGACCTGAAAGTGCTTGGTCGGGCAGAAATCAACTGCCAACGAATTTCAGCCGGCAGTCCTTGAATATACCGGTTGATCTTTCGAGACACCGGCGTCACCTGCTCCGGCACCAACAGCGCCAATTCGTTAAACTTGGTGGTATATTGTTGGTGGGTCATCGTCCCCGCCTCCAACTGCAGGAACTCTCTCTCTATTCTATCCATTTCCCGACGAGGACTGAATTCCTCGATCACCAGCCTTTTCAACTCAGCCCACTTCATCTTCCCTATAGCCCTGCTACCCTCGGCTTGGACTATATTTTTCCACCAGCATAAAGCCGACCCTGTAAAAGAGTGGGTGGCAAACTTCACCTTCTTGTCCTCCTGGCAATCACTAATATCGAGGACAACTTCCATTTCCATCACCCATTGGTGAGCGTCAGTAGCAGTACCAGACCCATCAAAAGTTGGGGGTTTGCACCTCATGAATGCCCCGTAGTTACAACCCCGGGCGGTCTCCCGTAACTGTTCTTCTTCCTCTTCCTCTTCATCATCAGATAGTACCGTTTCTGCTTCCGTCTGTTGTTGTCTACTTGAGGACCGATTCCTCCCTCGTCTATCGTCTTCACGTACTGCCTTTATCACTTCAGTCACTACAGACGGTAAGATCGTATGCATGACTTGGTGCACCTCCTCGATCACCGTCTCTTTCACCGAGGCTCTCACATTATCACTCTCATCCACTCCCCCCGAGGGAGTAGTATTAGGTTCTTCGGGAACCTCCTTCTCTTGTCTAGGCCTACCTCTGGTGGCTCGTGGTTCCGCACCACTTCCGCCACTGCCTCCACCAATTGGGGCTTTAGATGATCTACCACCGACCATCTTCTACTACACTGAAAGATTTAAACACCAACACGGTCATTCAAGGAAATAGCTCAGTTTATGTCAAGTATAGTAAGTCCCTAATTACAGTGGCCAGTTGTGATTAGCCACTTACTCTACTCTTCACATCCCGAGCATTACCTGTCCTGACTACATTAGTATCTAAGTCTAACAGTACACATAAACACATAACATGCGCACGTAACACTGGTTAACTTTCAAGAAAATACCTAATGGCACGCAGCTACTCAGATGGCATTCTCATTCTCCCTGTCCCATTCTCAGTTTAAGTTTTAGGTTTGTTTTAAAAATTTACCTATTTCACTTAAACTTTGGCTCTGATACCAACTTGTAAGGCCCCGTTCCCGGGCACCTCACAGTTGGTCGTCATCACCCATAAAACATACATTTAATACAACTTAATAAAAACCATGCAGCGGAAACTTTTAAATTTACTATAAATGCTTTTGTAAAGTAATACAACACCCGTTACAAAATATCGTTTGTTTGCATTACAATACAACAACATTAACAAAAGAATGCCATCCCAAAAGAGCTGAGTAGCCGCCTCGTGCCATCCTCAGCAACACTACCTGCCAACTGGAAAATACATAAAAGTCAGCGTTGCTGAGTGAGTTCTAGTTTTGTAATAAAACATACTTTTACTTATTTAAAAGTATCCTTTCGTGCATGCGTTCATACATCATACGTACATAGAGATAATATTCGTTATTATCTTCATCATTCGTTATTCATCGTTATCTTTAACTTCTCGTATGGATTCTGTCAGGCTTTACCCACTTCATAGCACTTGGCTATGATTACTGTGGTCGAATGACAAGAATCCCGTTCATACTTACTTGCACGCATTGAAAGGTGAATTGTACCAATACCATATGCTACACCCCGATCGTTATTAGCTACCGGGCCGTAGTCAACATATGACGGAAATCGTATGCCACGGTACTAGAGGTAAGCGGTAGAGGTACCATGACCATGGTCAATCACATAGAAGGACCAATCGCGTTATTCAATGCTTGCAAGACATAATTCGTTCGTTCATTAATGCATGTATTCATCATCATTCTTCTTTCGTTCGTTCGTTAATACATGCATTCGTCATCATGTTCCTCTTTCATTATCTTTCACTTTACGATACATAATACTTCATTAGTTCATTCTCGTTATTCGTAAAGTTTCAGAAAGATAAGCACACAATTACAAGGAACACACACTCATCATACATACTCATCATACATTCATCACCATACATACATCATCATACGTTCATCATCATACGTAGCATCATACCACATTTAACAATATTTTAATAATATTGTTAACTATAATACACTGATAATAACATCAGAAACAATAAGGGTTAACCATAATCATCATTACATGCATGAAACATCATCATTTGTTAACCCTAGTCAACCCTGGTCAAAACCTCAAACTTTGGTATTTCAGGAAATTTCTGAAAAATTCTAAGTATTCTGGGCGTTTTAGCCCTGTTGGGCGTATAAGCCCTCTGGCCGTATGAGCCCTGTCAGCCGTATGAGCACTGCTGGACTTTCCATCTTATACTTAGACATTTTCATCTGATCATACGACCACACTGCTGGTCGTATGAGCACTATTGGTCGTACCATTCCCTAGACTTAGAAACATGTTCTGATCATACGACTACTGTTGGTCGTATGAGTCCTGTTGGACTCCTCAACATACTTAGAAAATTTACTTAGTCATACGACCATACTGTTGGTCGTATGAGTCCTATTGGGCTCAACACTTAGACAAAATACTTGGTCATACGACCACACTGTTGGTCGTATGAGTCCTGTTAGACTCATTAGCACTTAGAAAAATACATCTCTTGGTCATACGACCACACTGTTGGTCGTATGAGCACTGGTGGACTCATCAACCTGTAATTAATTATTCTAAGTCCCATTTTCAGACATATTTGCAACCTGTTCATGAGTCTAATCCATAATCCAAGTCCCAAACATCATAATGCCTAATTCTAAACATATACACATGATTCTAGGCATAAATCTAGCATAAACATAAACATGCATACATTCAGTTCATACGGGTATCAGCATAAATTTTATAAAAACATATATATGCATTTCCAGCCCCAAAACGTTTAAAAATCAGTAAAAAGGGGTCTAGAACTCACCTTAGCTGCTCTTCAAGTTCAAACTCTTCTGCTCGAGCTTTTCCAAAGGATTCGAAAGCCTAGATGTGTCTAAAACACACAAACCCGAACACACATACACATAAGAACATGCATTTCTCGGTTTCTTAGCTCAAACACAACTTAAAAACATCAATTCTTACCTTGAATCTGATTTCTTCTTCTTTCTCTCTCTAAGAATCGAAGTTCCTGCTGTTTCTCTCTCTAAAAACCGATGCAAAGAAATGTGCAGGAGGTAATGGGCGACCATGCCTTCCTTTTGTACAAAATAAATAATAACTTTGCCCATTTGGCACTTTTGGTCCCTCCTTTTTAGTTTCTTTTATTTCTTGCTAAAAAAAAAAAGTACGGGTGTTACAGGGCAGCCATACTCCTTTAATACAAAATATAATATATTATTTTGTACTTTTGATACATTTAACCCCTCAACTTGAGTTAAATTGCATTTTACACTTTTATTCTTCTTTTTACAACTTGTTAAAATATCCGGGTGTTACAGCATCATAAATGAAATTCAAGGTGTACCAAATGGACTTAAAAGGTGCTTTTATGTATAGACCAATCACTGAGGATGTGTATGTTAGGTAACCTCCAGGTTTTGAAGATTCAGAATATCCTCATTGTGTTTACAAGATTAGTAAAGCATTGTATGGTCTTTATCAAGCTCCTAGAATTTCATATGATACGTTGTCACAACATTTGATCCAGCATGGATACACGTGAGAGAAAATTGGTCCGACTTTGTTTATACAGAACGATACAGATGATCTCTTATATGTTCAAGTGTATGTTGATGATATCATATTTGGTTCTACAAGTTTGATATTATGCAAAGAATTTGAAGAAAGCATGAAGTCTCATTTCCAAATGAGTTCTACGGGAGAGGTTAACTTTTTCCTTGGCCTTCAAATGAAACAGTCTGCAGATAGAATTTTTATTAATTAGGAGAAATTCATTGAAAAACTCTTGCAAAAGTTTAAATTGCAAGATTATCAATTCATCAGAACTCCATCTGATGTCAACATAAAGATTGAACCTGACACGAAAGGAAAATCAGTTAACCAAACTCTATACAAATCTATGATTGGATCTTTGACATATCTTACTGCATCTAGACCTGATATAATGTATGATGCTTGTGTCTGTGCCATGTACCTATCTGACCTGAAGGAATCTCACCTAATCATTGTTAAACGAATATTCAGATATCTTAAAGGAAATCCGGCTTTAGGGTTGTGGTATCCTTATGAAGGAAACTTTGAGTTACATGGATATACAGATAATGATTATGGAGGATGTTGCCAAGTTCGTAAATCTATGATGGGTGGTTGTCAGTTTTTGGGTCCTTCATTAGTCTCGTGGCAATGTAAAAAACAAACAAATGTCTCCGTTTTAATAGAAGAAGCTGAGTACATAGCTGCTTCAGAAGGATGTTCTCAAATCCTTTGGTTACAAAACCAATTACAAGATTACGGGTTCAATTTTCTTAAACTCCTATTTACATTGATAACACCGCTGCTATGTTTATCACAGCTAATCCAGTCTAGCACTGAAAAACAAAGCATATCGGGATACGATATCATTTTCTCAGAGATAACTCTTAATAAGGTTTAATCATTTTGATTCAAATCTCAACTGAAAATCAGTTGGTTGACCTATTTACAAAAGCCTTTTTACTAGGTCGTTTTGAGTATTTGGTCGAGTCGATTAGACTCATTAACCCGTTTAAAAACTCATTTTGATTGTGTCAAGGTCCTTCTTACAAAGACTTTTGATCACTTGATTGAGTTTATTGTATTTTTCTGAATCATAAAAAATGAAAATGACCCTCCCCTAGCTGAAAAAGGGAAATAAAAGAGAAACTGTCAAAGTTGACTGCCTAATTGTATATACTGTGTGTGCATGCTCAAAAGAAAAGGAAAAGGCAAATACAAAAATAGAAATTCGAAAAAGAAAAGAGAAAAATATAAAATAAAAACCTACAAAAATAGAGTTTATTTGTTTGTTTATTATTTTAGGAATGAATCTGCCTTTGCAATATGTGAGAAATGATAGATACATTGGTTTTGATCGGTTGCATACTCCGTTCTCTAATAAAGTCTGATGTGATCAGATATGATATGTAGGTAAACTCATGCAATTATATCAATACAATAAATTCTTATGATAAAATTAAATCAATCATGCTTTCATGTTTGTCCATCATAGTACAAATGAGTAGTGTTGACTTTTCTGATTGATTGCTTGTAAAGTCACAATCTCACACCTGGTGTCGATATGAATAACCATGAGATATGTTTAAAGCATCTGTTCACTTCGCTGTTATGAGTCATCATAAACCTGAAATGAGAAGGTATCCTTTTTGTAAATCATTACAGACCTGGGTACTCTCACCTGATGCAAAAGATGTCAATATGCACAACCTAAACATGAGATCTTGTTATAAGTATATGTCAGCTTAATAAGTTGAGAAGAAGTGCTTTCTTGCATACCTTGACGAGGGTCAAGCTCTCTACGTCTGTGTGGGTTACATAATGTCATATCAATCAATTCTTAAGCAATCCAAGAATTGAAAAATTAAATGTGCTGATAATCTTGCCAAAAGCACTCGTTTTCTATTCTTAGATCTCGTGTCTCATCTGCTGTGGGAACGCTGACCTGGAACACACTTGATCCGGATTTAATCACTGTCTATGCATATCCACAATTTTATTTTATTTTAATGTGCTGATCTTAACTTATATGATCTCACTACAAGCATGTGATTCAAAATGTATATAGTAGATTTTTATTCTGCTTTAATTTTGATTTTTGCATGATTTTCTATGTGCAGGCATGTTGATACTGATTGATTTGATCTACTTGTAAAATAAAAGAAACTTAAAAGTTTGTGAACTTACAAGTTTAGGGGGAGTAAAAATGAAAACGATAAAATCAATGAAAAGTGACAAAATGTGAAAAAGAAATAAAAAATAAAGTGCTTTGGATGAAAAGGATGAAGCTAAAAGTCAAGCATGTGTATGTTTGAATGATGCAAAAATGAACTTGAAAAGAATTCAAAATAAGTGGAAAAGCTTCTTGAAAACATAATAAAAAAATAAGAATATTTTTGTTGTGAAAAGTTTTAAAAATAGAGACTAAAATGACGGGAAATTGTTTGAAAAATGTTTAATAATATGCTTAGTTGGTGTTTGAATTGAAAATTCATGTTTAAAAATGAAAATACGAGTTTTAAATGATTTATGGTGATCTTAAACAAAAACAATTTGATATTATTAAATTTGAGGGTAATTAATGTTCATGTTGGTTGATAGTCAAAATTTGACTAAGTGTTGAGATGAATGTGCACAAACAGTGGTCAGATTAATGTTATGAAAGTTTTTCTAAGAGTTTTAAAGTGTCAGACTCATGAAAGGTTTCTCATGCATCTAAATAGTGCTCAAAAGGCTAAATTAGGAGTATGATAAATTTTAGGAATTTTTCTAAGTGTTGGCCGTTTTATTCAAGTCCAAGCGCCTAAACAATTGTCATGTAGCTGAAAATGGTTAAGTGTTGGGAGTATCAACTTAAGCTCATACGCTTGAACAGTTTCAAACTTTCAAATGTGGTTAGACGTTTGAATGTGATGTTTTTCTCTAAGTGTTGGGCGTTTCAACAGGATCCCATGTGCCTGAACAGTTTTAAAACTTGCAAGCTGCTAAGATGTCTTGTGATGTTGAAAATATTCTAAGTGTGTAACACCCGGATATTTTTAATAGACAAGAAAGAAAGAATAAATGTGAATAAAAGGAGAAACTGTAATTTAACTAAAGTTGAGAGGTTAAAAGTGTCAAAAGGTGTTGGTCTATTGGTGATCGATTTACGTGCTATTGAGATGATAATCCCAATGATATCTCAAGTATACAGAATCAAACAGTGCAAAAATGAAGAAAAGAGTTTCAATATGTAGCCATATGATCCAAACTCAATCAATATCAATAAACAAGGCTCAAAGATAACAAAACAAACACAATTCCAGCCTCAAACGAGCTATGACACAGTAATGCAAAAGTATTTCTCAATTAGGTATGGCAAAACTTGCTGCCAAAGATACATCAACTGCATATATATAACCAGACACAAATTCGCTGGTAGATCCGCTACAGCGAATCTACCCTGACCAACGGGCAAGTTCACCCGGCGATCAACAGTTTCGCCGGGCAACCTTCTTCAGCTGACTACTAGCGAATTAGTAGATTCGCTAGTAGATTCGCTGGGTCAGAGCGAAACTAAACTATTACTTACATAAATCAAGGATATCTAACATTTGTCCTACTACATCCAAAATGAAAGAAACTAAACTAAACTAGGTGAGTCCAACCTATCTATATCATCAATACTCCCCCTAGGTTGGACCTCACCTAGAGGGGTCTTCTCAATCAGCTCCATCCAAATCAACTTCGGCTTCAAAGTTCTCCAAGAAAGCTCCTGCCCTTAACTCAATCCCGGCCAATGGATTTGTAACATCTTCAGATTCTGCCTCATCAGACTCAATATCAACAATAAAGTTCTTAGCGAACCCAACCTCACTTATATCTGGAACTGGTGATTGTTCATTATGGTTATCTACGTAAAATGCAGGTGACGAGTGTGGACTATTACTTGGTCGTACAACTCCTTTTTTGGTTAATTCTTTTATTTCGTTAACTACAACCTTCTCTTGATCTTGCATGCTTTGATCCTCAGTATGAGCTCCGGATCCACTTGCCTCACCAACAAACCTCTTTTTAATCGAGCTATCCATCTGCGTCGTCAGATCATCCACGTCCATTCTTGTTTCGTCCGCTTGAACTATTTTTCTTGCCAGCTCCCGGACTTCAGCTCTTAGTCCCCTAGCCTTGTTGGCTACTCTCATGAAGAGGCTCGCTTCTTTCAACGTATCAGCTCCAGCACCAACTTTTATGTGATTCTCACACAGAATCACTAAATCTTCATCACAGAAAGAAAATACCTCCATCGGATCAAACAATCTGATCTCAGCTCCCCCTTTTACTCTAATCACTGCTTCCCCAGTGTTGTTATCATAGAACCATTTTTCAAATGCTTACAGTCTCGGGGGAAGAGGATTAGGTATCCTAATACGTTCCACAGTCTTAGCCGGTTTTAGTTTAAGTACAATCTTTCCTTTTCCGGTCACCCAGTCAACATCCTTTTTCGACCTCTTTCTCTCCATTTTCATAAAACCAAAAGCTTGGAAGTTATCAGTTAAACCCCTTTTAATTTCCATCTCCAACTGCTTGGCTCGTTCACTCTGTTCTGCTCCAATCAAAGGAATCTCAGCGAACCTTCTCAAATCCCATCTTGGGAGGGTTTTAAAGGCTTTTCTTTTATGAACGTAAGATATTCCCCTTCCCCTTCTCTTGATCATAAACAATTTCAGCTCAGAGTTGTATTTCCAGCTGAAAATCTTCTTATCGCTCTCTTTTCTGGTGGGGTTTTTTATGTTCTGGAACAGTGGAGTTATTTCTTCAGCCTCCTTCTCTCTAACAAACCACTCAGATTGATCTAACTCCACCGCTCCAGTTTCAGCTGACCCAGTATCAGTCACATAGGTCACTGGACGTTCATCCACCTCATAGAACTCCGGTTCTGAGCTGTAATCTACCAACTGCTCCTCAACTTCCTCCTCTTCATCTATCAGCTTCATCTCCGCTTGTTTTTCTTTCTCAACTCGTTGTTTCTCCCCTACTACCTCCTCACCTGTTAGGTCTTTCTCAATATCAAGTCCCAAATCATCAAAACCTTCATTTACAACATCCACATCATCATTCTCACTCTCTGCTCCTCCAGTTGCTGCTCCTGAGGTGCCCTCTCCTGCCCTTGAAGAGGCACCCATATTCAGAAATGGATACTTTGATGTGTCCGTCAGATCATCTACCTCATGCTGAGTTAGCTGATTAGGCAGGCCGGCAGCAGCTTTCAAATCATTCACCTCCTTCAACAGCCTTTTGATCAAATTATTTTGATCCACTAACATTCTCTGCATCCCCTCCATCACTTCATCTTTTTTCTTTTCTCTCAGCTCTTGATTTATCAGTTTTGTTTTCATCATGCTTAGCTCATTGGCCACAGAAGCACTGACGTTTCTAATCACGTCATGATCAAACTCAGATCTTGCATCTTTACTTGGAGGATTTTCGGTGAAAGCTTGATGCTTATGTTTAGTCCTCCTCTCTGATGCCTCAGTGTGACTGCTTTCTTCAGCCCTCTTCTTAGTTTTCCTCTCCTTCTCAACTCTCATTTCATCCATTGCTTGCTCAATTTCATCCTCAAAATTGTATTCTTTCTCCTTGGCATACCGTTTTCTCTTTTTAACTTTTTCTTCTTGTTTCTCCCTGTTCTCAACAGATCTCTTTTCTTCCGCTTCTATCACCTTCTTTATGTATGCCCATCTTTCAGCAGAGTACATATTTTCCCACAAGTGGGTGATTTTCCCACTGAAATCATGCCTTGCAGAGGAACAATCTGCAAATATTCTAGAGCTCATCGGGGTTAGTCTTTTGATTTCTCCGTGCTTGGGGATGTTTGGAATCAAATCATCAATTAACATCTGAACAAATCTTGGATACAAAAGCCATTTCTCTTTCTTTAGTGCCATTATGTTGTCACATATGCACTCAAAGATCAGTCTTGCTATATTTGCCTTTTGGCCTCTGCAAGATATCAATATTGCTTTGGCCCATCTAAGGTTAAGACCGTCTGATCCTCCTTTCCGATCATCTAAGCACATGATAAAGATATGAGCAATGTATCTCCATTCTTTTGACAGCATGGATTTCTTTATCTCTTTCTTTGACCCAAAAGATGGTCCCTCATACCCCATGCTTCTGAATCCCTCCAAGACTTGATCTTCAGAAAGCTCAACCTCGTCTCCCTGATCTCCTTCCAGACGAAGCACTCTTGCTATGATTTCTTCAGTAATGGCGATATCATTTCCTTCTATCCTCGCTCGAATACAGTGTGGATTAGCTTTAACATCCAACTTAGCTGATCTCCAGAAATCTTGGATGTGCAAAATGTAAATGGATGGTGAGTGAGTGATAGCATGAAAAATCGGAGATTGCTTCAGCCACTTTATGCAGTCTCTGAACCCTGCAGCTTTGGGATTGTCTTCATCCAATATAGCTACGGTGTTGTTCTTCTCATCGAACTTTAAATTAGCCATGATTGCTGAAAACAAATTAGAAAAGTCTAAGTATACAACATAATAAGTGTGTGAGAATAAGTGAAAGCAAAAACAAAAGAATTAAATTAAATTCGCTCAATTGAATCTATAAATTCGCTAAGGTGAATCTATAAATTCGCTAAGGTGAATCTATAGATTCGCTCAAATCATATGAACTTTCGTTCAAATTCGCTCGACCTTAGTTAATTTACAGAGGCGATTATATAGATTCGCTGAAATTCAAGTGACTTTTAGCTTAATTTTGTTGGAAAACATTAAGTTCGCTGTGGTGAATTTATAGTTTCGCTCGGTTCAAGTGAACAGGCGAAGTTGTTGGGAGAATTTACAAATTCCCTTAAGTTCAAGTGAACTTTCGTTCAGATTTGCCTGAAGATCAGCAAGTTCGCTGGACGAGTTTCACGAACCCTAACACAGGCAAACATGCCAGATCCCACAATGCGAAGTGAAATACACCGATTAAATGCTTCACCGATGTTCGCGACACCTACCTAAAGCTTTTATAACATACAGATCCAACGGAAATCAAAACTAAAAGAGGACTCTGAAATTTCGCTCAATGAACGGGTATTTTGTTTTTAGGGTTACTGTGAAGAATTTCGCCTTCACTGTAACTTTTATAAGACATAGATTCGCTGTCACGAATCTATAGATTCGCCCGGTAAACTCAACATGTTGGTTTGACATGCAGCTGGTCGAGCTTACTGGCGAAACTATAGGTTCGCTACAGCGAATCTTAATTTCGCCCGATTCAAAAACAAATTTTAAAATAAGATAAAATTAAAAAAATTAAAATAAAATAAAATAAAATAAGATGAAATAAAACAAAATATCATAAAAAATTAAAATTTTGCCTTTTGAATACCTTATTGCCCCACGATAAAATAAGACTTTGCATAAAAATAAAAATAAAAATAAAATAAAATAAAATAAAAATAAAAAAATAAAAGAGATTGGAATAAAATTAAAGTTAAACGGTTTAAGGATATAATATCATCTTTTTCTCGAAGTTTTTCAGAGGGACATGACTTAGCGAGATTGCTGATATGTTTGTCCGCTTAAACCCATTCCCTGTTCTTTTCAACTTGTGATCTGCAACTGTTTATCATGTTCTAAATTGTCTTAGTAACTCAGCAACTTGGTCCCCACTGATATTTGATAAAGAATTAGTCTCGACATCAAGGTTTATCGAGCATAATCATTGATTTTTGCCTGCTCACTATACTGAATCTACTTAATGCAAACACAATGACTGACACATACACATATGAGACACTATAATATACAGATGCAAACACACATAAATGCAAGATATATACTCATGAGATGCAAACTCAACCTTTGACTGATTGACGAGAGCTTCAGGTCAATGCTTTCGCATAGCAAAGAAGATCGTCTAGGCGTGTTGATGAGAGCTTCAGGTCAATGCTTTCGCATAGCAGAGAAGATCATCACTCCAGGTCAATGCTTTCGCATAGCAGAGGAGATAAACACACATCTTTCCTTATGTAAAGTATGAAAGTATATATAGTAATGGGCTATTTGAGATCATTTAATGTTTGACTTAGAGGGCGTTATCACCAAGTCACCATCCCGGTGGGAAACACCATAAGTTTCGCATCAATAATCTAATCCTAAACGTAATGAAAGTGTGTACAGTAATAGGCTATTTGGGATTATTTAATGTTTGACTTAGAGGGCATTATCACCGAGTCACCATCCCGGTGAGAAACACCATAAGCTTTGCATTAATAATCTGATCCTAATAGTAAACACAGTACATGAGCAAGATGTCAATCAGCAACTCTCAACCAGGTTATAGAAAAGACTTATATCTTTGTGCAGACCAAAGTATCATGAGGATAATCCTTATTACTGAGTTGTTATCTTTAATTTGGCTGCATGATCACTTGTTTACTTCGTTTTTGGGATGAGTCTATCATGCATATCCCAGCGCTAGATGTTCCCCTCTTTCTTACTTCATTTTCTTGAATTCCTGAGAGAATAAAAGTTAAAACTTATTATTAGCATAAATCTCCCCCAAAATTTTTATTCAAAAACGTACTTAATAGAAAATTTTTTAATATTGAAAGGAAAGGAAAATTAAGAAAATATATATATATATATATATATATATATATATATATATATATATATGGGACACAAGGATTCTCTAAGCAGACAAACGACAAAGACCATAAGAAAATATGTACATATATACATCTCAAACAGTTATTTTACTCAGAAAAAGGTTTCAGAAGGATATTAATCCTAGCATGGAGATCAGTTCGTAAAACGTGGTTTATCAAATGTTTTAGTGAAAAGATCTGCTTTCTGCTTCCTAGTTTCAATAGGAATAATATCAATGAACCCCTTTTCCTGAGCGTCACGAATGGCATGAATTTTTGTTTCGATGTGCTTGGTTCGAGTGTGATGAATTGGATTCTTGGCAATTCCAACAGCGGCTTATTGTCACAGAAGATTGGAGTGTGGAGGAAGTTAATGCCATAATCCATCATCTGGTGTTGAATCCAGAGCACTTGGCAACAGCAGCTTGATGCAGCAATATATTCAGCTTCTCCTGTGGATAAGGACACTGTTGTTTGCTTTTTGCTTTGCCACGAAACAAGACAGTCACCCAGATAATGACATCCACCGGTGACCGACTTTCTGTTAATCCGGCAACCACCATGATCACTATCAGAAAAAGCATGTAAATCAAAGTTCCCACCTTTTGGATACCAAAGACCCAAACGAGAGGAACCCTTGAGATAACGAAAAATGCGTTAACCGCTAGCTCATGTGATTCTTTGGGATTGGCTTGATAACGAGCACAGTAGCACACGGCAAATGTGATATCTGGACGGCTTGCAGTCAGATACATGAGAGATCCGATCATTGAGCGATATCGATGAGCATCCACGGACTTCCCATTATCATCAGGAGACAAGCATGTTTGAGCAGTGAAGGGAGTAAGTTCTGGCTTTGAATCATCCATGCCAAACTTTGTAATGATTTCCTTGATGTACTTCTCTTGATGAATAAGAATACCTTCCGGTTTCTGTTCCACCTGGAATCCTAAGAAGAAGCACATCTCCCCCATCATGCTCATTTCAAAGCGATCCTTCATCACTTCTTCAAAATCTTTACACAGCTTTTCATTTGTTGATCCAAAGATAATGTCGTCGACATACACTTGAACAATCAGCATCTCACCATCAACTTCCTTCTTAAAGAGTGTCATATCTATAGTCCCATGAGAGAAACCCTTGCTGAGGAGATACTGCGTCAAGGTCTCATACCAGATTCGGGGAGCTTGATGCAACCCATACAAAGATTTGTCTAGCTTGTACACTTTATCTGGGAAATCTGGATCCTCGAAACCTGGTGGCTGACACACATATATCTCCTCATCAATGTTTCCATACAGAAATGCACACTTCACATCCATCTGAAAAACTTTAAAGTTCTTGTGAGCTGCATGTGCAAGAAAAATTCTGATGGCTTCGATACGAGCAACTGGAGCAAACACTTCAGTGTAGTCTATCCCCTCCTCCTGAGCAAATCCTTGAACAACCAATCTTGCTTTATTTCTAATAACAACACCACGATCATCTGGCTTGTTTCGGAAAACCCACTTGGTACCAATGGGACATTTATTTGGAGGAAGATCAACTAACTCCCAGACTTTCAACTTCCTAAACTGTTGTAACTCGGATTGCATAGAGTCCACCCAGCTTGGGTCTTCAAGTGCTTGCTTGTAATTCTTTAGAACGATCTGAGATAGAAAAGTTGTATAAAGGCACTCATTTATCAATCCACTTTGACTCCGAGTCCTCACCCCGTCTGTGATAGATCCAAAGATGTAGTCATGAGGGTGATCTTTTAAGGTTTTAAAATTAGTGTTAAGCAAAGAAGGGTTATGTTGTGATGTTGATGTGGAAGTGGATAGATTTGTGGGAATTGGATCGATATGAGGATGTTGAATGGATGAAGCGGTGGATGGTATGGTAGATGAGCTTGTAGGATTAGATGAAGATGGTTGAGATGATGAATCAGATGATGGAAGTGGTGGTGAAGGTGGTGAAGGTGGGATATCAAATGAAGTGGGAGGTAATGAGGTGGTTGGAGATGGTTGCGGTTGTGGTGGAGTCAGATTCACAGACGAGTGAGGAATAACGTCATCATCATCGGGAATTGGCAAATTGAATTACTTGAAGACAGTGGTAGAATCATAAAACCATGCAGGCTCACTTCCAATGCTTGTTGAGTTTGATTCTTGCCAATCGACATAGTAGGACTCTTGCACAATCCGCGATCGTTTATTATACACACGATACGCCTTTTGTGTTTCTGAGTACCCAACAAAGAAACATTCATCAGAGACCGCACCAAACTTTGTTTTCTGGTCTTGGGTATTTAGCAGAGTACAAGAGCAACCGAAAGGGCGCAGAAAATCAATAAGAGGCTTAATTCCTTGGAACAACTGGTATGATGTCTTCATTTTGCTCTTGACAATCAATACCCGGTTAAGTACATAAGCTGCACAATTAACTGCCTCAGCCCAAAAGATAATCGGAAGCTTTGACTCGATCAACATCGTTCTAGCTGCTTCAATTAGAGTTTTGTTCTTACGTTCAGCAACACCATTTTGTTGAGGTGTTCTGGCAGCACTGAACTGTCTGAGAATACCCTTTTGTTCACAGAATGAATTGAATATGTGGTTTCTGAACTTTGTGCCATTGTCGCTTCTGATGGCTTGAATCTTTCTCTTTCCAAGAACCACAATCAGTGGGATCAGCTTCATTAATTCCTCAGCGGTCTCACTTTTGTTGGACAGAAATCTCACCCAAGAGTACCTGGAATAATCATCTGTCACAACAAGACAATAAGATTTCTTAGCAATTGATTTAACACTGATAGGGCCAAACAAGTCAATATGTAACAATTCGAGGGGATGCTCAATCGAGTTTTGAAATTTAAGTTTATGTGGTTTTTTATGTTGTTTTCCTTTTGCACAAGCCATACATTTTTCTACCACAGAATAGTCTTTCAGTGGTAGTCCCCTGACCAAATTGTTCTTAACTAACTTGTTTATCAATTTAAAATTGATATGCCCTAATCTTTTATGCCACTGAAAAGATTCATGGGAAGAAGCTTTTGATAAAAGACAGGTCACGGTGGAAGATGATTCTTTTGATCCCATATTTAACAAGTAAGTATCATTTCTCCTTGGAGCTCTCATGATCACCATCTCTTCAGGGATAGAGAACTCTGGTTTCAAGAACAGACATTCATTGGCGAGGAACATCACAGGAATATCTTTATCACAGATCTGTGATACACTGAGAAGATTGAATGCCAATTCTGGAACATAGTTTACTTTCTCCAAAGTCAGGAAACCATTTGAGACATCTCCTTGGCCAATCATCTTACCACCCTTCTTGTCTCCAGCAAAAGCAACATATCCACCATCAATTATTCTAAAATTTGTCAGCAGGTCCTTCAACCCAGTCATATGGCGGGAACATCCACTATCTACATGCCAATAACTATTTACTGTGGCCTCTGAATGTTCCTGTCATAATAAAAAATTGGTTAGACTTTTGAAATTAGGACCCAAGTCTTAGTGTACTTAGGTCTTGGAGGAACAGATTTTCTGCAAAAGAAACCATGTACAAAAGCTGTCAATCTAGTTCCAAAGGATTTATTTTGTTTATTAAGACCACCTGATATAGGACATTGCTTAATTAAATGATCATCCTTTCCACATCTAAAACAATGGGATCTCAGCCTCGTTTTGGAACAATTTGATGAAGGAACTCTATCAATAGATATTACTTCATCACACTCAGACAATCTTGAATCTGAATCACTGTTCGAGTCATATGACTCGTTTGACTTCTCTGTCATAACATTCTCTTTAACTGGTTTTTGTTCATTTTTATCTTTGTTATCTTCAGAGGAAGAAGACGTTTCTTTACCTTTTGGTTTAGAAATCCTTATTGGTGTAAAAGATGGGATTGGATGAGAGAAGAATTTGTTAAAGCAATTAGTTTTTGTTTCGCTTTCAGAGATATGACCTGAAAGTTGAGTTGCATCATTCATACACACATTAACATTAACTGCAGAATTTAAAACATTTAAATCATCACGGTGTTTGAAACAGAACATCCTAAGTTACTATTACATTTCCCAGAGTTTGAATCCAAAATAGTTCCACCAGACACAAAATGATTACTTAAACTAATGTCTACAAATGACTTCTTGGAATTAAAATCATTAATACTAGAGCTCCCGAGACCAACACTGCCACCATAATCATATCCTTCTCGCAACTCCTTAGAATTATCTCCTTCTAAACCTGCAACAGAGCTGTTAGTATCATTCTGTATAATCTCTTGTATCAACTCATTTGATGGATGAGGAGTGGGCATAGGAGAATAACAGAAAGTACTAGGTGGAGGATATACCAATGCATCATTTTCATTACCCAAACCGGTCTTTATCCTTGCCCCCCTTTGTTTTTTGCAAAGTTCCTCCCTTTTCATGCTCGAAAGAGACCACTGTTCTAATTTATTTTTAAGTTTTCTGACTTCAAATTCAGCAAGGGTGACTTGTTTAGTTAAATAGTTAACCTCACAGTTCTTTTCCAAAAGTGTCCTTTTTAAATGTTCATTTTCTTTAAAGGCTTCTCTTAATTTAACAAAATACTTTGACTCATTTTGTTTAAGCTCTTTATTGGTTTTCTTTAATTCATTTTCATTCATTATAAGCAACCTATTAGCTTTATATATACCAATCAAACGAATTTTGCAAGCAGAGGAACACATGTCTTCAATAATTTCATAAGGAAGACCCATTACCAGTTTTTCTGCTGCGAGAGCACGATCACATTGACAATAAGGAGTGTTCCTCTTGTACTCCTCCACAGCTTCTCTCTTGGCTTCTTCAATCCTTGATTTCATTTTCAGCTCCTCGTTTTCACCAGCCAGCTTAACCTTTTCCTTAATAGCTTCACATACCAGACCAGTTTGAACAATCTCTTCTTGAACAACAGCTTGATACACACCTACACATTCCTTAACCGTTTGAATGGCTTCAGACCCAATAGATTCAGCATTGTTATCAACTTCATTATCAGCTTCACCATAGAACTCCTTGAAAGGATCAAAACTGTTAATGTCCCCATCATCAAGAGCATGTTCCTCCACTATCTCAGCAATCAGTGCATGGTTGATTTCCTCCTTTGATTCTTCAATTTCTGCACTCCAATCAAAGTTGGTCAACAGAGCAGTTTCTTTCTTGGGCTTAGTTTCTTCAACCTTTTCCATGACTGGAATGGTTCTTGAGTTTCCAGAATTAACAGGTTCAGTGACAATGGGAGAAGGACACTCTCTTTTGAAGTGACCGAGCTGCTTGCAATTGAAACATCTGAGCTTAGACTTGTCATATCCCAGAGCATTGTTCTGACTCTGGTTTCCAAAATTCTTTCTGCCAGTTCTTTCCATGAACCTCCTGGCACGAAGAGTAAGCATGGCCATTTGCCACTGAATGTCGGTTTCTTCAAGGTCATCAGGATCAACCTGATACATATCTTCCACTGTCATACCACGACCTTTCAATTCTCCAGCCACCAAAGCTTCATAACTGTGCACAAATAATCCAAACAGTGCCATAGTATCGTGTGGAATTTGAGTAGAAACTAAGGCATTTGAACTTGACCCAGCATCCTTACAACCACTTCCTGAGTTAACAATTTTACCATACCCAGAGTTAGCAAAGCCACCATTACCAGATGAACTCCCACAAGCTACACCATAATAGTTTGAGTTTGCAGCGGATGAAATCAATGTAGCGTTTTGAGGAGGGACATTGGGAGACATCATGGTTTGATTATACTCTCTTCTCTTCACATCAAGATCAAATGACTTTAACTTGTTGATTACATCCATCAACTTGTAATCAACAAAATTTCTTTCTTGTTTGAGTAATTTGATTTGCAGACTCCACTGAGCAGGAAGAGAGTCTAACAATTTACTCACTTGCTCATGATTTCCAAGCTGTTCATCATACTTCTTCAGGTTGCTTGAAACTGACAGAAAACGGTTTGTTATATCAGTAAGTGTCTCATGCTTATATCCCACGAATGAGTTAAACTCCTTCTGAGCCTGAGCTTTCTTGTCTTTCTTCAGATCTTCATTCCCGTCATAAAATTCACATAAGGCATCATACAATGCCTTAGCGGTAGTGTGCTCAGCAAACCTGTTATAAATATCCTGATGTAGGCACAGAATCAAAGCTCCAAGAGCTTTCTTGTCGCGATCGAGCAGCTTGATGTCAATCTCAGTATAAGTGCTAGGATCCTGATTTGGTGAAGTGATAGATCCGATAGTTGTTGTTGGTAGGTGAGGTCCGTTAGTGATAGATTCCCACTGACCATGATCAGTGTAGAAGAAGAAAGCTTTCAAGCACCGTTTCCAGTCCTCAAAATTCTCTCCGTTGACAAGCCTCGGTGGCCTGTTTGGTTGAACGCACTCCATATCATTCAGATTCACACTTGAAGTAGACATGATGGAATCAGAAATTAGATTCGCTGAAAAGATGTAGATTCGCTGGCAAGTTCGCCGGTAAATTCGCTAATCAAACCAACAGCAGATTCGCTCGAATCAGTGCTATTGCAGCTCTAGTTTGCTGAACAAGTTCGCAGAACTAGTAGAACTTTCATTCTAGTGGTAAATTCGACGGTATCTTCGCTTGAGACTAAGGTAACAAAGGTGAACTTTCGTTCAACGACTGCAGATTCGCAAAAAAATAGATTCGCTCGGGGAGTCACAAATTCGCTGGAAGAGCACTAAATTCGCCTGACGAACAAACAGCACTTTTCGGTCTGAAAATCACTCTAAACTCATCCAAATCGCTATGAATTAGTGATTGGACGATTGGGATGTCTCCTTACTACTTGAGCAATGGTTTTTCTACGAATTTCTATGAGTAAAACACCCTTTGATGATGCAAATCGAATGAAACAGTGACTTTTCTTCAAAAACACCTCAAAACCCCAAAAACTCAACAAATCAAGAGCACAAAGGCTCTGATACCATATTGTTGGTCTATTGGTGATCGATTTACGTGCTATTGAGATGATAATCACAGTGATATCTCAAGTATACAGAATCAAATAGTGCAAAAATGAAGAAAAGAGTTTCAATATGTAGCCATATGATCCAAACTCAATCAATATCAATAAACAAGGCTCAAAGATCACAAAACAAACACAATTCCAGCCTCAAACGAGCTATGACACAGTAATGCAAAAGTATTTCTCAATTAGGTATGGCAAAACTTGCTGCCAAAGATACATCAACTGCATATATATAACCAGACACAAATTCGCTGGTAGATTCGCTACAGCGAATCTACCCTGACCAACGGGCAAGTTCACCCGGCGATCAACAGTTTCGCCGGGCGACCTTCAGCTGACTACTAGCGAATTAGTAGATTCGCTAGTAGATTCGCTGGGTCAGAGCGAAACTAAACTATTACTTACATAAATCAAGGATATCTAACATTTGTTCTATTACATCCAAAATGAAAGAAACTAAACTAAACTAGGTGAGTTCAACCTATCTATATCATCAAAAGGACAAAAAAGATAAAAGTTGGTGCATAAAGGAGGTATGGTCGCCCATAATCTCCTGCACATTTCATTTCTTTCGATTTTAGAGAGAGAAAGAGCAGAGAATTCGGGTTTTTGAAAAAGAATAAAGAAGAAGATTGAATTCAAGGTATGTTTTAGGTGATTTGAAGTGTTCTTGACTGATTTTCAGTCTCGGGTTTGTGCTTATATGTGTTTGTATGTTCGGTTGTGTGTTTTTGGTGGGTTTTAAGGTGTTTGAGCTCATAGCAAACGGGTTTGAAGGAAGTTATACCCAAAATTGCATAAGGTGAGTTCTAGAACCCCCTTTTTACATGTTTTATATGATTTTAGGGCTGGAAATATATGTAAGTATGTTTATATAAAATTGGGTATGTTACGCGTATGTGTATGTAAGAATGTGTATGTGGGTGGGTGTAAGTTTGGGTTTGATTTGTGGTTATGTTCATGTTATGATGCTTAGAATGTTAGTGATAAGCTTAGAACATGATGAACTATTGAATTGGGATTGATTATGATGATTGATAGTATGAGTTGGTTGCCATGCACCTAAATAGTGGCCCATGCGCCCAACGGTCAAAATTGCTCAAGTGTCCCCCATGCGCCCAAACAGTACCCATGCGCCCAGGCACTCATGCGCCTGCATAGTACTCATGCACCTAGAATTGGCCTAGAATGGCTAAGTGTTGGGCCATGCGCCCCAATATGGCCCATGCACCTAAAACCTTCCCATGCGCCTAAGTGTTCCCATGCGTCCAGAAGGCCATGCGCCTGCATAGTGTCCATGGGCCTGCATAGTGCCCATGCGCCTGCATAGTGCCCATGCGCCTGCATAGTGCCCATGCGCCTACATAGTGCCCATGCGCCTGCATAGTGCTCATGCGCCTAAGACTTAGAAATATTTAAATGACCAAGATTTTAAATGCGCCTGCATAGTGCTCATAGCATGGCCCCAGCCAGGGGCGTTGCCCCTTGGACCCCACTAGGGGCTGCTGCCCCTAGGACCCCGCTGTCAGGGGCTGTCGCCCTCGAACCCCAGTTGTTCCGCAGAGGGTCTGTAACATTCTATGATGACTTGTACTTGTTGTGCATGTGCTTGTGTGTGTGAATGAATAATACATGATGTATGTTATGTACGATTATGTGTGACAATGCTGTGCTTATGTATGGTATGTTTCCTTTATGTTCCTTATTATGTATTATTCTGTGACCCACGTATTATGAGTATGAAATGAATGTGAAGTAATATGTAACGTAAAGCGGAAGTTAATGTTAATGATATGCGAAACATAAAGAAAGAATGAATGCATGCATTAATGAACGAACGAATTTAAGAAAAGTATTGCAACCAATGTATGGAGGTTCACACCCAACGAAGGGTGTTAGCTCAACTGCGTGTGGGTTAGCTACCCCGGAAGGATGCACACTGGGGTCTAATCCTTGTGATTGACCATACATATGGGATCTTGCCGCTTACCCCAGTACTGTGGTCAGGCCACCGAGCATAATATATGGGAGTCTAATTATAGACTTCGACCCAGTACCCGCTTTATACATGATGATGGGGTATAGCACATGGTATTGATCCGAATGAAGTTATCCCAGTAATGTGGTTAGGCCACCAGGCATAATGTATGGGATTCTAATTATAGACTTCGGCTCAGTACCCGCTTTATGCATGACGGTGGGGTATAGCCCGTGGCATTGGCCCAAAATGTGAGGAAGATAAAGGTGGATGTACGTAAAATATGGGAAGAAAGATAACAAATGATAACGATGATGTATGATGATGAATGAATGAAAGTTAGTGGACGATGATGAATGAACGGAAGTTAGTGAACGATGATGAAGATAGTAATAAGATTATCTATTTGTACGTATGATGTATGAGCACATATGAAAGTAAAGAACGGTTTTGAATGATAAGTGAAGTATTTTATTTATAAACTAGAACTCACTCAGCAACGCTGACTTTTATGTATTTTCCAGTTGGCAGGTGATTATTGCTAAGGATGGCATAGGACAGCTACTTGGCATTTTTAGGATGACATCCATTTGTATAACAATGATGTTTTTGTGATATAATGCAAATTATGATATTTTGTAACAGTTAACTACATTGTATTATTTTGCAAAATCGTTCATTAATATATGAAATGGTTTTAGTTAATTTCCACTGCGATGTTTTAATAAATGTATGGTTTATGTGCGATGAATGACCAACTGTGAGGTACCCGGGAACGGGTCCTTACAAAGTGTGGACGTTTTATGAGGCTCATGCGCCTAAACAGTTTTAATTTGAACTGTGGGTTCATGGAAAATGACTAAGGTGGTGTTTGTTTTTATAGAAAAGAGCTTCTTAGGCTCTTTTGTCTGCACCAACAAGAGGACGGACAGACATTTAAGGTTGCAGACTGTTTGTTTTTCAGAAGACATTTTATTAAAATGTCTTCCTGTCCTCTTCTTGGAGAAGACCCAACCCCACCTCTTATAACATCTTCAACCTATTCAAAAATCAAAAACCTAATCCACCTCCACTCCATCACCTCCCCCCCATCGCCTACTACACCATCGCAGATCACCATCACCACTGCTCCCCCTGCCGACCGCCCCCTGCGACCGCCCTGCTCACCATCGCCAGCCTCCTTTATCGCCACCTCTCCCCATCGCCTACTCTTACACCATAATTCATCACCATCACCACCGCTCCCCCTGCCGACTGCCCCCACACCCCCGCGACCTCCCTTCTCACCACCGTTGGCCTCCTCCATATCCATGTTCCCCCATCGCCTGCACTTACACCATCGCACATCACCATCACCACCGCCCCCTGCCGACCACCCCCTGCTGACCGCCCCCTGCGACCCCTACTCATTACCGCCGACCTCCACCGCCGGACCTCTCCACTGCCGGTTAGGTAAAGTTCGTTGATAATGTTTAGGTTTGTTTATGTTTGATTGATTTGTCACATGGATTATGTTTAGGTTTGTTTATGTTTGTTTGATTTTTCACATGGATTATGTTTAGGTTTGATAATGTTGAAGTACTTTTTAATGTTTAATAAATAGGTTTACTTTAATTACAGAATATTTTACAAGTCTACAGATGTTAAAAAAACAAACAGTCTTCTTCTTGCAGACTGCAGACGTTTGGTCCACCTCTTCTCCTGCAGTGTCTGCCAATGTGGTACGCAGACTTTAGACATTTTCTTGCAGAAAAAACAAACAGCACCTAAGTATGGGCGTTTCTATCTAGCCATGCGCCTGAATAGTTCCCAAGCTCCTGAACAGTGCTCATGCGTCTGAAGTTTTTAATTCAAATGTGGCTAAGTATGCAATGCGTCTAAGCCTCATTTATCTTAACAGTAGTAATACGCCTTCACAGTTTTAATGCGCCTAAGGCTTTTTATACTTGTATATATTCAACACTTTGTAGTTTTCATCATTATTCATAAACTCAAACTCTCCGTTACACTCATTTTTCACCCGATATATTCATACTCGCATCATTTGATTGTTACCTATTAATCAGTGTGCTATATAGGTATAGTTAATGAATCTAAACATCGTTTTGATCTTATAACATCATATTTCATTACCTAATTCACTCTTTGATTGGGCGTTTGAACTCTATTGGGGCGTTTGAACCCTAGTTGTTTAGAATCTTGTAATCTGTGATTTAAATATGTTATAGTAATTAAAACTGAACATCAATTAGTTGTTATAACATGTTTTTGAACAGATTATGAGAATCAAAACTCAATTTCATCGTCATGTGTTCTTGATGATTCAGTGTTCATCATTCGGTTCATAAGAACAAGAACTAAATAGTCATTTCAAAATTTTTATAAAAATTGGTGTGTTAATCATCATAATTCATCTATTCAACTGGTATTGAGAAGATTTTACTTGATTTAGCATACATTAACTCATTTGAACTTAAACTTGAATGTGTTCTACTCATGGTAGAGCGTGTTCAACACTTAGAAATTTTAAGTGTAAATTGTTTAAGTTTTAAAACTTAAAATGTGCTAACTCAATTAAAACTCAAACTATGTTCATGTTTCATGGTGTATTACTTGGTTTAATCATAAATGTGCTACTTCAAATATGTAACTAGTACATGCTCTGTTCATGTAGGGTTGTACAAAACACTTAGAAATTTTTTTAAGTGTTATTGGTTCAAAATTGATAACACAAAATATGATTAAAATCACTGTAATTCAAAGGTGCTAAATATTTTGTTCAATGTAAACAGATGACAAATCTTAAGTTTGAGCCTAAGCATAATGTAGCAGCCTTTCTAAATGAGGATGTTCGTGAAGCGTTTGGTTACGAAGAAATGATCAGATTTCTGTTGAAAATGAGTATGTGTATGCCATGTGTGCTCAACCGGTTATTTATGCTAGGCTTATCAAAAGATTTTGGAGAACTACAGAAACTGCTATAGATGATGTAGGAAGGAAAGTTGTTAGAGGTTTTATTACTAATTACTGTATGATTGAGGTTTCTGAGCAGTCGATTAGAGAAGCTCTAAGGCTGGGTGATAATGATCCTCAAGATTTGGCTAAACTTATATTTGATGAGTGCAAAGACACATTATGGTTGTGGGACATCCAGATCACTTTCCTAAGAAACATTTTATTAGAGCTAGAGTATATAATCACTGGAAACTCCTGTGTTATATCTTTCAACATGGTATGTCCAAGAAGAGTGCAGGATGGAACTCATTCCCTGTGGATATTGCATCACTTATTGTAATTGTTGCCACTAACAGAAGGTTTAATATGTCAAAGTAGATCATGAATGGCTTTATTTTTAATCTAGAAAAAGGAATCCGGAATAAATACTTGATGTATCCCAGATTTCTACAACTGATTATAGATGAAGAATACCCTGATCTTCATGCATATGGAGTAAGTGGTGAAAGATTGATGTTGGAGCACATGACTGAAACCGTGTACAAAATACTTGCTATTGTAACTGGTGCTCAGAATGTTCAGATGTTTGATTATATAAGAGCAGTGGAAAGAGACGAGGTGAATATAGATGAAGATGATTTTCATTTGGTTGAGGATGCACCAATTGATCCAAATGATTTGATTGAAGAAGTTACACAAGGACTTTTTGAGTCTAAATCTGAGGATGATAATACAAATAATAAGGATGATGATGAATCCGAGAATGAAGAAAGTTCTTCTTCAAGTGATGATGATGATGATGATATTAGAGGTAATGAAGTTGAAGTGATTAAAGAAGCTGATAAGGAGATTGATAGTGAGGAAACATAATCTGATAATCAGAATGAAGATGTTAATGATGTTGATGATGCAGAAGATGTGAATGAAGATAATAATGAAGTAAATGAGCAACAACATATGGAATTTAAGTTTCCTGATTTTGATGTAATTGAGCCTATAGCACAAGGTAGATCACCTATTATACATTCAACACATCCCATAGCACAAGATAATGTGATTGCCGAGGAGTCTTCCCTTGAGATCATCAAAGTTGTTGCCGGTTAACCTGTCCATTCTGAGAACTTGAACGCTGAGTAGATCATAGAATAATTTGGAAGAAGAGAACATCCGTCTGATTAAGATGATTGAGAAGCTAAAAGATGAAAATGATCACTTAAAAGCATAATCATTAAAGAAAGACTTGAAGATTGCATAGTTTGAAGTAAGACAAGAGATGAATTTAAAGAGCTTTGGTGTATTACTCAGAGATTATGACTTGCTGGGTGAAAGATATGAAAAGTTGAAGGAAAGGTATGATAAGCTGAAAGAAGAGCATGAGATTATGAAAGATAAGTTAAAATTTTTATCTACTCAACCACAAGACCTAGAACCCTTACCATCAGAGAAAGAGGTAGTTCCTAAAGTTTCAATCATTGAAACTGAAACAAGAGAAATGTCTCGAGTGCATTCCAGAGCTAGAAGCCATGTCTCAAAAGAAATCATTATTGCACTTGACGTTCAATCCACTGAAGCTGAGAAATTATCTGAGTCTGCCAAAGGCAAAAGATATATAGATGAGTTTGACTTTTAATCATTTACAGAATCATCCTCCAAGCCTTCATAAAAAATGCAGAAAATTGTTTTTTAACCTCGTAAACAATTTAAATGAAATTTTTGATTTTTGGTGTGGTTTAATTTCTTATATGCTTGAATCTAATTTGTTGTACTTATGCAGTGAATATAGATAATCCCTCAATATAGGAAATTGCACAAGCCGATGTATAAGAGCAAATTGGAGCATTGGATGATCTAGATCCAAAGTTCTCAGATGCTTGGTACAATGACATAGTGGAGGAAGAAGATATCGCTGAAGCTGCAGATTCTCTAGTTGAAGTTGTTTCAGAAGACATCCCTATTGATGTTAAGGAGATATATAACTATCTGGTCTAGAATAAGTATAATCATATATTCTTGGATGGTCTTACAATTTCATAAATCAATGAGGAGTATGACAAATTTATGATAGCAGAGACAATAACTCTAGTTGATCCAAATGAAATATTTATTGAACATGAAGAATGGGTTCTGATGCATGAAAGTATCAACATTGAAGATCTTCTAGCATCTGAACTTCATCATCCAAATCCTAAGAATATGAGTACTCTTGAGCTTAGATTGTGGTTACAATCAAGAAATTATCCAAGGAAAAGATTGAACAGATTACAATATGCTTTTCTGAAGAATTTGGTTAGAAGTTTTCAAGATGATTGTGTTAGACATGCACATCCCACAGTATTTGGAGATTACAAAAAGAACTCAAATTTTAAAGCCTCAAGAGATAAGGCGATGAAGTTGGTAAAAAGGGGTCATGAGAAAAGAAATAAGCTGATTGATAGTTAGAAATGTATTATAGAAAGGCCAATCTATATTTGAGTTACTCAATGCAATGATTGTGCCTGATAATACAAAGGAGGTTAAGATAATCGCCTGGAAATACGATGAGATCTTTGATGCTTTTCTGATTAAACGTGTAAATGCAATATGTGATGTTTATCACTTTTACACGAGTATCATCGCATTGCCAGTACAAGATCTGAAGGAGTTAAACAAGTTGCCTCTGATTAATCCTTCCAAGGTAGCTCGAGGTGAAAACTTTGTAAAACTTCTTAATTGTGGTATTGCCAAGATGGATACTTATCTTAAAACTCGATATGATCAAAAAGATATAGAATATTTAAACTCTTTGAAGAGCAAAACAAAGGTGGCTACTAATCTAAAGAAAGAAGAAAAGTTCCTGGATGCGTATAGTGATCAGTATTTGGAGAACGTCACTAACCCATGCTTAAAAATGATAGATGGTACGCAAACCTCGAAGCCGATTTGGAGGTAGTTTTATCATGAAGACTCATTTTAATTAAAGTTAGTTTGTAACCTGGATGATTGGGAACAGAATATCATATCCTTATTTGGAGTTTTTGAGCTGAAGCTTCTCCATTCAAGTTATATCCTTTTCTTGTCCAACCAAAATTTTGAGCGTGTTGCTTCGAAAGTTGCTGATAATGACAGAAAATACTTCCTAACGACCATTAAGGTAATGGATGCTGCTAGGGAGCGAATTACTTTTCGTAAAGCTCTAACATTTGCAAATATCATGAAGAAGGATATAAAGAATATTGAATTGATGAGGATATCCAACAAAGGGGTATTGGAATTTCACTCTCACAATCATCCAAAAACATATGAGTTCTATGCTAACGTTGAAATCGCAGGTCTGTCAAAAGAAACTCTGGAAGCAATGGACAAGATTAAGATCAAAACTAAGGAGTCAAAGCTTGAGCACGCCATCCTTGCCAAGAATTTCAAGTCTGTGATCAAGAAAGCTTTTCGATAGTTGGAACTCTACAAAGAGAAGCCAGTGTTCAAGATCCAAGACGAACCAGAAGAGTTCATGTTAGACTGAAGACATTGCCAATCTTAGGGGAGTATTGTTGGAGCCCTAGAAGATTAACATTTGTCTTTTACTTTTTGCCATAGTATAGGGACTTGTTTTGTAAATATATGTTCCTTGTTTCTTTTGATAGTATAAATAGGATATTTTATGTATTTTGTACGGGGGGGGAAGATAACCACTGTAATATACCCATACACTTTGTATCCACAGATTTTGCTATCAATGAGATCTATGAATTTTTGAAGTAATTGCTTGTGTTTTGATTTCATTGTGCTTGAATTGATCATTGTATTACAATATCATCATAGATTGATCTATTTGAGCATGCCAATCTTATAATAATTGTTAAGACGTTAGTGTACCTAATCTTAGTTTTATGGTTGTCACATTCTTCCCCTATAAAAAGAATTTTGTCTCGAAATTCATTGTTTGGCATTATCAGATGATGTGGAGGGTTTGTTTTTGTAATTGCCCTTTTCGTTCAGTTCAACCTCAAATAAATGGGGATATTTTCTTTTGATTTCATCTTTCCTTTCCCATGTAAACTCAGGTCCTCTTTTTGAATTGCATTTGACCTTCACTATTAGGATCTTACTTCTCCTTAAACTTTTTACTTCTTTATCCATAATTACCACTGGTTCTTCCATAAATTGAAGTTTATTATCTATTTTGATTCTCTGTATTGGTACCTTTAATGTCTCATCAATTAGACATTTCTTCAAGTCGGATACGTGAAAGGTGTAAGGCCCCGTTCCCGGGACGCTTACAGCTGGCCATTCATCGCTCTCAAAACATATAATTTCGTTGACTTTAATAAACATTGTAGCGGAATCAGTGAAATAACTTTTCATTTCAATATAAATGCTTTTGCAACTTAATACAACATTCATTACAAAACAACGTTTGTTCGTATTACAGTGCAAAAACATTAAACAAAAGAATGCCATCCAAAATAAGCCGAGTAGCCGCCCCGTGCCATCCTCAGCAACATTACCTGCCAACCGGAAACACATAAAAAGTCAGCGTTGCTGAGTGAGTTCTAGTTTTATAAATAAAATACTTTTCTTTCATTAAAACCGTTTATTTACTTTCACGCAATCATACATCATACGTACACATAGATAATATCATTATTATCTTCATCATTCGTTATCTTTTACTTCTATCTAGGTCTTGTCAAACTTTACCCTCTTCATGACACGCAGCCATGATTACGGAGGTCGAGTGACAAGGATCCCGTTTTGTACTCTGTTATTACATTTCGTCCGTTCATTACTTTCTTTCATTCATTCTTTAACTTCTGTTCATTTATAGTACTTTCTTGTCATGCTTACTCTTTCATCATTACCTCTTTTCTTTCCATCACCCATAAACCTTACCCTTCTGTATCGCCAGTACTAGGTCTACCATAGACCTTCTATAACGATGCACCGCACCTCCTGGCCACAGTACCTAAGGTAAAGTTTAGGTGTACCATTACCATATGCAATACCCTTCTGTTTCGTGGTACTGGACCTAGGCCTATCATAGACCTTCTATAACGGTGCATCGCATCTCCTGGCTACAGTACCTAGGATATACAGCAATAGTTCTATACAAATGGTTAATCACAGTGTCAAGCTTTACCATCTTCGTAGCACACAGCCATGATTACTGAGGTCGAAAGACAAGGATTCCATTTCGAGTCTGTTACGACAACAAGGTCGCTCACCTCTTATATTTGCTTGTAAGCCTTTCTTACTCTCATTCTTTATTAATGCATGCGTTCATTCATCATGTTCCTTTTTCATTATCTTTCACTTTATGTTACATAACACTTTCGTTCACTCTTTAACATAACACATAAAGTCACGGGAAAGATAAACATACACTATAATAAGGAACATCAACATACACAGTAGCATCATCATACAAGGCATCATCATACATTCATAACATACATCATGCATAAACATGCAACATCATCATGCCCAATTTACCCTCTAAGACCTCAATGGTCATCTTACATGTATTCATGGGAACTACCACGTCAAAACTTACATCTGCACTTTCCCCGAAAGTCAGTACTTTAACTATGTTCCTCCTCGGGTACAACAACCCTATTTAGGCGTATGGGCACCCTTCAGTCGCATGGCCTCCATGCGACTGAACATCATGCTAATGGACCAATGCGGATGGATACCAATGCGGATGGATACCAATGCGGATGAACTCCCAGTTGTGCGAATGGACCTCATGCGGATGGACTCTATGCGAATGGACCTTATGCGAATGGACCTCATGCGGTTGGACTTAATGCTGATGAGTACCTATGCGACTGGGCTCTCAGTCGCATGAATCCCTATGCGACTAGCCCTCCAGTCATGCCACTGAACCTCAATCGTGTGAATGGACTTCAATTGCACTCCAGTCGGTCGTATGGCCTCCAGTCGGTCACCTAGCCCTAACTGATGCAGAATGCAGTTCATCCCGAACCCAATCTGCCATTTTCAACCTCAAAGCTCATCCAAACCCATTTTAAGAACAAATCAACCATCCTAAACCTTAGGAATGCATACTACAACACCATTCAAGCACAGACAAGCCCGAAAACATACTCCAAACGCATCACACGAAAACACACCCAAATGGGTCAAACACACACACATACAAAAACGGGTTTACTATGTGTTCCAGCCCCAAATCAATTGAAAACGAGTAAAATAGGGGTCCTAGAACTCACACAAACTACAAGAAGAAGAAGAGCTTTGTCTAGACCCGCTACACGATGATTTGGCACACTCGAACCAAGCTTTCTTCTTCTCTTCTCCCTTTTCTCTCTTATTTCTTTCTTTTGGCTGAATTTTGGAGAGTGGGGAGGGTGTGGGTTGCCCTCCCCTATTCTCCTTCCCTTCCGAACTTTCTCACGTTTTGGCAAGTTTGGTCCCCCGACTTAGGACTTTATTTCTTTTTCTTCTTTTGTCGGCTTCAAGGAAAATATCTTAATTCCTAAGGAAAGTCTAACCTATATGCTACAGGATCAATCCTATCAATTACTTCAAAAGGGTCAACATACCTAGGGTTTAACTTATTCCTTTTCCCGAATCAGATAATTTCCTTTAATGGGGATACTTTTAAGTACACCCTATCTCCTATTTGAAATTCTAGAGGCTTTCTTCTTTTATCAGCATAACTCTTTTTCCTATCTCGTGGTGCTCTTTAACCTATCCTTAAATTCAATGATTTTATCAGATGTTTCTTGTATAAGTTCTGGACCTGTAAGCTATCTATCTCCTACCTTATTCCAGCACAGAGGTGATCTACACTTCCTTCAACGGTAAGTGTATATCCTAATTACCACGAAAAACTAACGCTTAGGCTCATAACATATCTTCCAATTTCTAGATTTTTTTCTCACTTTCTCCATCCATTTGTAGATGATATGCTGAACTCATATTTACTTGAGTTCCTAATGCTTTTTGTAAAGTCTGCCAGAATGTTAAAGTAAATCTACTATCTCTGTATGATATTTTTGAAATTGGTATTCCATATCTAGACCTAATTTCTTTCATATAAATCCTTGCTAATTTCTCCATTTTATGATCTTCTCTAATAGGAAAGAAAATAAGCTGACTTAGTCAATCTGTCGACTATAATCCATATTATGTCATATCCACTTGAAGTTCTAGGTAATTTATTTAGAAACTCCATGGTAATCTGGTCCAACTTCCATTCAAGGATTTCTGGTTGTTGCAAACATCCCTAGGGTTCCAGGTATTCAGCCTTTACCCTTGAACATATATCACACTTCTTTACAAATTCTGCAATAGATTTCTTGTAGATACATGTGTACCTAGTTTCTGAGCTTAATGTAATATGTCTTTAGTGTCTTACACATATGTAATTGAATGGGTACTTTGATGAAAGACAATGTGTGGTTGTGCTTATAATGTTTATTATTTCATTAATTAGTAATTTTACGCTTATTGGACTGACTATATAGGTTTGTGGTTGTTTGAATTAATCTTAGTAATGTAATGATTAAGAAATATATTCAAACTTAGTAATATAAAGTTCTCATGCAAATGGCCCATGCTAATGGACCATACGCATGAACAACTTCATGCGAATGACTTAGTCGCACGACAGAACCAGGAGACTGGATCAGTCGCATGATTGTAACATGAGATTGGCTCAGTCGCACGACTGAACACTCAGTCGTGCGAATGGATCAACCGCATGGCTCAATCGTACGACTGAACCATATTATGGTTCAGTCGCCCGAATGAGGAACCCTAACCTATAAATACCACTTGAATCGTGGAGAAAAAAGACACTTAAAGAGATACGTACCCTAGCCGTCCAGAGACCTCTAAGAACCTGTTCCAAGTTCTCAGATCGCACTAGATCGATTACCAATCGTTCTTAATGTTTAGATTCAATCTACAATCTTTTCTACGTGCGTTCTCACTGATTGGATCGCCAATCAAATAGGATTCTGCACTATTTGATTCGGTATACACGTATATCAATTAGTACATCGTCTAGTACACGATCTTAACATTTCTTCATACCTGGCTACTAATACTCGTTCCTTAAATGTTTATGCATCTTATTATTTTCCAGATGTACTAAATATCTTGATTTATGTGCTTCCTTTAGAATAGTTTCTCTAAGCATGTCATTATTAGGAATCCAAATTCTTCCTTTAAATCTAAGGATTCCATTTGATGTAGCTTCTAGGTGTTTGCTCTGCCCTATCAAACATCTTAATTTCTCTTTTTGCTGGGCTTCTCGAATTTAACTTATTAAATCCGAGTGTAATTCCATTCTCAAAGCACGGACTTGTAATGGCTTAGTACTTTCTTTCTTACTTAAAGTATCAGCCACTATATTTGCCTTTCCTGGGTGATATTTGATTTCAATCATAATCACTTAGTAATTTCACCCATCTTCTCTATCTCATATTCAACATCTTTTGATCAAATGCGAACGCTTATGATCTGTTTAAATTATGCACTTTGTTACATATAGATAATGTCTCCAAAGCTTAAGTGCAAATACTACTGCTCCTAATTCTAAGTCATGAGTAGTATAATTCTTTTTACTTCCTCTGAGTTGTCTAGACACATATGCAATTACCTTATCTCGTTGTGTTAAAACACATCCATGACCTTGATGTAAAGCATCACAATATACTACAAAATCATCTGTACCATTTAGAAGAGATAAAATAGGAGCTCTGCATAATTTATTTTTCAAGAGTTCAAATGGAATATTCTGTCTTTCTGCCCAAACACATCGCTTATCTTTCTGAATTAATTCTGTCGGAGGTTGAGCTATTCTCGAGAATTTTTTATAAATCTCCTATAATAACCTGCCAAACCTAAGAATTAACGTACTTTAGTTGGTGTTTATGGAACTCCCCACTTCTTAATTACTTTGATTTTTGTTGGATCGACCTGAATTCCTTCTTGGTTAATCACATGTCCTAAGAATTTTACTTCTCTTTTTCAGAATTCACACTTTGAGAATTTGGCGTACAGTTCTTCTTTTCGAAGTAACTCCAAAGTTAGCCTTAGGTGGTTCTCATGTTCTTCCTTATTTTTAGAATAGATTAATGTCTTATATAAAGATTATGACAAATTTATCTAAGTAAGGTTTGCACACTCTATTCATTAGATCCACAAACACTGTCGGAGTATTAGTTAACCCAAATGGCATTACGAGAAACTCATAATGACCATGACGAGTTCTAAATGCAGTTTTAGGTATATCCTCATCTTGCACACTTAACTAGTGATATCCTAACCTTAAGTCAATTTTTGAAAAGTAACTAGATCCTTATAGTTGATCAAATAGATCATCTATCCTAGGGAGAGGATATCTATTCTTAATAGTTAGGCTCTATAATCGATGCAATCCTAAAGGTTCCATCTTTCTTCTTCACGAATAAAATTAGTGCTCCCCAAGGTGATACGCTAGGGCGTATAAATCCGTTATCCAATAACTCCTGGATTTGACTCATTAACTCTTTTATTTCTGTTAGCGCCAAACGATATGGAGACTTGGAAATATGGGTAGTCCCTGGTACTATTTCAATTTTGAATTCTACTTGACGAGGGGGCGGGAATCCTGGTAATATTTCAGGAAATACTTCTGGATATTCTCTAATAATAGGAACGTCTAAGTTCTTCTTATCTGGCTTCTTATCAACTACATGTGCTAGAAATGCTAAACATTTCTTTTTTCAAATATTTGTGAGCCTTCTTACATGGAACTATTTTCATAGCACCTCTAGGTTTTTCACCATATATGAAAATAATTTTATTATTTTTAATCAAAGGAATTTTTAATCATTCTTTTTTTCAGCCTGAATCTTACTAAACCAATCCATACCCATAACAATGTCAAAACCTCCTAATTGAATAGGGATCAAATCTATGTCAAAGCAATAATCATTTAAATTTAAGGTACAATTAGGAATAATTTCATTGGCTTCTATTATTTTTTCATCAGCTAATTATGTCATATACTTATTTTTAAGTTTCTCTAATGCTATTTAAGTAAGGATTTAAATGTATTCAAAACAAAACTACGAGTTGCTCTCGTATCAAATAATACAGTCGCGTAATGATCATTAATAAGAAACGTACCCGTCACCAGTTATGGTTCCTGTCGTGCCTCTTCAGGTTACAGTACAAATGCTCTGGCATGCGAATTGTTTGGGTTCATTGGAGTTTTTCCTTTTAGTTCTGGACACTTGTTGCAAAAATGATTCTCATTTCCACATTGGTAGCAAACTTGTTTAGGGTTTGCGGGTCCCTTACATTCTCTTGATAAGTGTCACTTCTTCTTGCAATTATAGCAAATTACCATCATGCACTTACCATTAGGGTGTCTTCTGCAAGCATTGCACCATGGTTGACTTTCTATATGTGGCCTCTTTTCCAGGACAATCCCCATAAAGTTCCTCACTGGGTTTCTGTTTACGTTCTTATTCTGGTTTTCTCCAAATTTCCCTCCTGATTTGCTGTTGTTCCCTTCCTTTTCTTCACATCCTTGAATCAGTCAATGATCCATTCCTTATTATTTCATCAGTCAAGCTTCCTGATAACGTTACTACATCCTGAAAAGTCTTTGGCATTGCTGACTTAACCATTCCTCTTATCTGTGGTACTAAACCCCATATATATCTTCATATTCTTTTAGTTTCTGGTGTCACTAGATGTGGCACTAATCTAGATAACTCATTATATCTATCTGTATACTCCTGATGTACAACACTCTTCATTTCTAGTGCTAAGAATTCTGCTTCTATCCTTTCTATCTCATTATACGGACAATATTTTTCAATCACTAGATTTCTAAATTCCTCCCAGCTTAACCCATTCATAGCATTCCTTCCTCTAGTTTGAACTTCCATCTTCCGCCAAGACTGTGCTTCTTCTTTCAGAGCATGTGAAGCAAACTTGGTCTTACAGTTATAAGCACACTTACTGATATCTAATACTGACTGACTTCATTTCTTCTAACTAACGTAGTGCTTGCACTGTTCCTCCTTTTCCATTAAAGTTTTGGGGTTTGCAAGACATATAACTCTTATAAGAACATCCCTTTTTAACTATGTGTATAACTCCTTCCTCATGATTTTCTATTCCATTAGCATTTCCTGGTTCTTCGTTTCCAGGTGGTACGCATCCAAGTTAAGGTTCTATTAGAGTTGAGCACTAACGTACATATTACAACTTTCAATCGTTGAGTCACTATTTGAGAAATTCTTTCATTCTCATTTGTAGTAATATTCACTAGTGGATTTTCTTCTCCTAATCTAGTTCTTAGTCGTCCAACACGGGTAGTTCTTCGTACAGGTTGGGTATTTCTCCTTGGCGGCATATTTCACTACATATCAATTATACTAATATCATAAAATTTTTATTCAAACTAATACATAATATTTAATAGTCATAAACAAAATATCTCATTACATTCTTATTCTACATATTTTAAGTAGTCACATAATGGATTAGGTTTCCTATAATTCTAATTTTCCCAAACCCAATTCCTTATCTTAGTGAAGATAATTTTGCTTTCTTCCTTCACTTCCTTGACATCTGCTTGGATCACCCGAATTTCTCGCTGTATCTTCTTAACTTTCTTAAAAATCCGGTTGGTTGTTTCTATCTAACATTCTTCCAACCTTTATCTCTTAATTCCTCCCTCTTCAGTTTCATAATTGTCAGGCTGACTGTGGGTATCATGTTTGATATCGAGGGAATGATTTCTAGAATTTTATTTTCTTGCTCCTCAACCTCCTTAGCTAGAAATTTCTTACCACGTCGTACACTTTTCCTACAGGTCTTGATTGTATAACCCCCGATTGTTACTAGTGCACATCGGATCTAAAACTTTGGCTTTATGTTGGTCTTGGTCTCGGGTTGGGATATTTCTATGTTGTCCTTAAGCTCTATTTCTAGTGTTGTTTCTTTATAGTTGCTATGACCCGAATATTCCAAAGGATCAGTTTCATTATGGTGGCTATCAGAATTATAAGTACTCATAACTGCAAAAGTTCTTACAAAATTTAATTTATATAATTACTAGTCAAAACAACTAGTCAAATAAGTTCATAAAATTTCTCATTCACACATTAGTCATGTACATCTCATATAAAAGAGTTCATTATTATCTAAGCATAGACATGTTCACATAAATTCATGGAAAGAATATATATATATATATATATACATACATACATACATATATATATATATATATATATACCATGCTAAACAATTTTATCATATGAGCTTATGGTTATAGTCTATCGATTTACTAATAATACCTAATTCTCTATAACCAATGGTTCTGATACCAATCTATCACATCCGATGGAAGCATGAAATACTTGGGTGTGACTTTTCGGTTCAAAACACATTGATTATAATAACAAATAACGCCACAACAATTAACTAAACATATCTTTCATTAATTATAACATCAAGATTACAACAATCTTACAAAATTTGTCCATCTATTGGACTTTTACATTTAGTTTAATAGTCCTAAATCTAAACGATGTCATAATCCTTTCATTTTATCTCCCAGCTAGTAATGGACGTGAACGTCCACGTGAAGGCGCAGATCCATTAAATCCAAAGTGATCCAAACACACAGCTTCCCTATATACTCATACCATCCATTATACAGGTTGAACATATAAACTAAGTTATAGAATATGATGTCAACCTGAAAAAGAATACTCAAACAGTCAACATAAAGTTGGTGAGAACATAGGTTTATTCAATAACATAAATTCTTTTAATTGATGCAACATAAACAAACTCATAACCAAACCTACTTATATGTCAAGTGATTCATAACTGTCACAAATACAAATCACAGAATCAAATAATATAGCATCACAACCCTCATCCGGCAGATGTAGGATGACATATTACTAAGTAGCGCTACCTATATTATTTGACGGTTCCTCATCCGAATAAATGGTTGTGTCAAAATGACAGTAACTTATCAAAATTTTAAATCAACATCAATTTCAATAACAATAGTACGCTTTTTCCACCTAAAAATTTATAAACCAAAAAGGGGCTATGCTACTCACCTTATTTCTAGCAATTTGTCAAAAATTTCCTATAAACTAGTTACTTGTTAGAATAGGAACTAATTTCGTTAAATTTTCATCACTTATATCATTAATTAAACTAAAATTTCTAAACAATAGCTATCATTTTCTAAAAATTACCAAGTTCTTCAAGTAGTGGTATTTTAGTACCTAGATTATTCCATAAAAGTTTCAAGTAATATCTCTTTACAGGTAATTTCCTAGATTTTTTACAAGTTTCATAATAAATGATAGAAATAGTTACATATCTCTAAAAATTCTTTACTTTATACAAACTGTTCCATTTAGTATATCATATTTTATGTAAAAATTTTATGATTTTACCTACTGTTTTGCTATCATTTTTTATTTTCTTCTTATTAATTATTCTAAAATATGAAACTTTATTATACTAGTGAATTAATTTATAAAATTTATTCTATAATTCAAATATAATATTAAGGTCATCATATAAATGTTTTAGATTTTTACTAAGTCCAGATCTCCTTTTGGTATTTTTCTTCTATTTCCTTAATTTAATCATCTAAATTAATATATCCCATATGATTATTCCATAATTTTCAGGTTATTATTTTCAATATTTTCTAAAAACTTTCTAAATTTTATTCCCACAATCACAGTCATTTAAATATTTAATCTAACTTATTTAGTAAATCATAAAATAACACATATTTCAACCCTTTAAATCCCTTGTTTTTGTTTAAATCCTTCGTTTTTATAAAATTTCTCAAACTTGCTGTAATTAGATCCTTTCTTACTGATTCTTGATTGAAAAGCAAGTCTACATAAGGTTTGTAAAGGAGCTTTGGTGGTTCATAACATAAAGCGTTGATTATATATGTATGTTAAACACATATAGAAGTAGAAGAAGGTTTAGAGGATTGTTCTTAGGCTCTTGATAATCCAACTTGGTGTGGTTGTTCTTGATCTTGGAGGGTGGATCACTGGGTATTGGTTTAAAGATGGTTGATATTATAATGAAGAGATGGTGCTCAAGATGATGGTACTAGGTTGATGTTGGAGCCGAAAGGTAGAGCAAGATCTTGTAGATGATGGTGGCGTGATTTGGGAACCGAGAGAGAGAGTCGAGGGGGTGTCGGATGTGGTGGTTTTGGTCAATGGTGATGGTGGTGTTAGTGGTGTCTATCGACCGAGAGTTCTAATAGGACTAGGAAGTTCATCATGATCTTCATCATTACCTGTTAGGTCTGATAAGGTTGTTGCAACCAAAACAAACACTTAAACTTGATTTTGGTACAATAAATGACGGACTTCCGAAGACAAAGCTGCATTTCCGAAAATAAGTCCACCACCTTCCGAAGCGAAGAGTAGAAGAAATTCCGAAGAGAAACTTAGTCTTCCGATACTAAGTTTACTCTTCCGAAGTATAAAAAAGACAAAAAGCAGCTGATTCGAAGGAGTTGTTCCTTCCGAAGCCAAAGTACCTTCGGAAGACTTTATGTCTTTAGAAGTTTACTTACCTTCAGAAGTAACAACTGTGAAAGGTGGATAAAGTAAGGTGTCTGTCAGTTAACTGCTACACTGACAAACTGCATAGAACTTCTCTATGTGGGTATTTTTGACCTTACTTTATCCACTGCTCATCCATAATAGATTAGTACAGTTACCAACCTTAGTTGGTGATAAAAGGTAAGTCATGGGCTTGTCATGACTACCTAATACTAGGATTATACTTTATCTTAGTTTACATACTTCTAGCATCTATCGTATTTTGTCTAGTTGTATTTTCCAAGCTGGTTTTCCAAGTATAACCGACTGTAGATAGTAGTATATATACCTCTTATTGTAAGCTCATTAGAGTATGCTTGTAAGAGTCTTGTAATCTTTGAGTTGAGAAGTAATATATACAAGTATCTTGAAAAAAAACTTATTCTTGTATCTTGCTTACTTAATATATTACTATCAACTCTTAGAAGATTTTGCTTCATCGTTTGAGTGAAACCAAGTGAGTTCAAGAGAGAACCATTGTGTTAAGTGACTTGTAACGATCCTTCAATTGGTATCAGAGCTTCTAGGCTCTTGATTATGAGATCTTACCATCCCAAATGATCTTGACTTTTCACTCATACACTAAACTCACTCAAAATGGCCACAAACCAGAAGTCTCCAGAATTTGAAATGGGAATGATGACTAAAGCTCCTATCATCACTCCTGAAAATTTCAGATACTGGAGGGTGTGGATTAAAGGCTCCATAGAGTATCAAGACAGCCAAATGTGGAGATCTATCATTAATGGTCCTTACAAGCCAAAGGTGGCATCACCTGATGGCAAAGGTGCCATGATAGAAAAGGATGTTGAATATTACTCAGATGAAGATCACAAGAAGATGGACATTGATAGCAAAGCCATGACTGTACTGCTTACAACCATACCAAAATCCATCATGGTAGGCTTTGAGCACTGCAAGACAGCCAAAGAACTCTTTGATGCTTTGACTTAGATGTACTCTGGTTCTAATGACTCCAAGAACGACTCCATGAAGCAACAGTTTGAAAACTTTACCTATATTACTGGAGGGACTCTTAGCCAGCAATATTTCAGGTACATGGATCTTATCTCATCACTTCAGTCAGTTAGAGTTTCTCTTGAGAAAAGAGACCTAATAAGGAAGTTCATGAGTGCACTTCCTCAAGAGTGGACTTTCTACTGTGTCTCTATCAAAATAATAGAGAACTTGAACACTCTCACAATGACTGAACTATTTGGTATTCTTGATGGATACAGTGTAGAGATGGAGACTCAGAAAGGCCATCAGATGAACAAAATTTCTGGTCCTTCCACTAGCAATGCTCTAGTTGTTGCTAAAGGATCAAGAAACCCGTAGTCCTAATAGTATCTGACTCACTCCCAGCAGCAACCAAGTTCTTCTGGTCCATACATCACTTTTCTTGAAACACCAAAGTCTCAACAGGATCAATCAGGTCCCTTCCTGTAACACCTGGATATTTTCCTTGAAGCCGACGAAAGAAGAAAAAGAAATAAAGTCCAAAGTCGGGGGACCAAACTTGCCAAAACGGGAGAAAATTCGTAAAAATGGGAGATTAAGAGGGGGAGGGCAGCCACATCCTCCCCACTCTTGTGAAAACTCAGCAAAAAGAGAAAGAGAGAGAGAAAGAAGAGAGAAAAGAGAGAAAGAGGTTGGTTCGGGTGGATCCGAGCATAAAAACCATTGAGAAGCGAGTCAAATCGAAGCTCTTATCGTTGTGGTCGTTTGTGTGAGTTCTAGGACCCCTATTTTACTCATTTTCAACTGATTTGGGGCTGGAACACATAGTAAACCCGTTTTTGTATGTGTGTGAGTTTGACCCATTTGGGTGTGATTGTGTGTGGTGCGTTCGGAGTGTGATTTCGGGCTTGTGTGTGCTTGAATGGCCTTATAGTATGCATTCCTAAGGTTTAGGATGGTTGATTTGGGCTTAGAATGGGTTTGGATAAGCTTGAAGGTCGAAAATGGCAGATTAGGTTCGGGATGACTGCATTCTGCACTAGTTAGGGCTGGGTGACCGATTGGAGGCCATACGGCCGATTGGAGGGCGATTAGGGTTCAGTCACACGATTGAGGTTTAGTCGCATGACTAGGGGTTCATCGCATGGGGAGTCATGCGACTGAGAGCTCAGTCGCATAGGTGCTCAATCGCATAAGGTCCATTCGCATAAGGTCCATTCGCATAGTGTTCATTCGCACGATTGAGAGTCCATTCGCATGATTGGGTGATCATTCGCATAGGTGCTCATCCGCATATGTCCAATCTCATGATCTTCAGTCGCATGGAGGCCATGTGACTGAAGGGTGCTCATATGCCCAAATAGAGTTGTTGTACCCGAGGAGGAACATAGTTAAAGTACTGACTTTCGGGGGAAAGTGCAGATGTAAGTTTTGATGTGGAAGTTCCCGTAGGTACACGTAAGATGACCGTGGGGAGCTTAGAAGTAATGTAGGGCATGATAATGATGGTGTTGCATGTTTATGCATGATGTATGTTATGTATGTATGATGATGCCCTGTATAGTAATGCTATAGTGTATATTGATGTTCCTTGTTATGATGTATATTTATCTTTCCCGTGGCTATACGTGTTATGTTAATGAATGAAACGAAAGTATTATCTAACGTAAAGTGAAAGATAATGAAAGAGGAACATGATGAATGGATGAATGCATTAATAAAGAATGAGTAAGAAAGACTTGCATGCAAATAAAGGAGGTGAGTGACCTTGTTGTTGCTACAGACTCGAAATGGAATCCTTGTCTTGTGACCTCAGTAATCGTGGCTGTGTGCTACGAAGAGGGTAAATTCCTGACACTGGGATTAACCATTGTATAAAACCATCGCTGCATATCCTAGGTACTGTGGCCAGGAGGGTGCGGTGCGCCAATATAGAAGGTCTATAATAGGCCTAGGTCCAGTACCACGATACAGAAGGATAATGCATGTGGCAATGGTACACTTAAACTCTACCTTAGGTGCTGTGGCCAGGAGGTGCGATGCACCGTTATAGAAGGTCTATGATGGGCCTAGGTCCAGTACCACGAAACAGAAAGGTATTGTATATAGTATTGGTACACCTACAACTTTATCTTAGGTACTGTGGCCAGGAGGGTGCGGTGCGCCGATATAGAAGGTCTATGATAGGCCTAGGTCCAGTGCCACGATACAGAAAGGTAAGGTTTATGGGTGAAGTAAAGAAAAGAGGTAAAGATGAAAGAGTAAGAAAGTTAAAGACGTACAATGAACGAATGAAAGTTAAAGCATGAAAGAACGAAAGTAATGAACGGAAGAGTATAATGATAAAGTATGAAAGGGATCCTTGCCACACGACCTCTGTAATCAAGGCTGCGTGCCGTGAAGAGGATAAAGTTGGACAGGATCTATATAAAAGCAAAAGATAACAAATGATGAAGATAATAATGATATTATCTATGTGTATGTATGATATGTGATAGCATTAAAGTAAAGAAACACTTTTAAATAAAAGTAAAGTATGTTTTATCATAAAACTAGAACTCACTCAGCAACGCTGACTTTTTATGTGTTTCCATTTGGTAGGTAAGGTTGCTGAGGATGGCATGGGGCAGCTACTCGGCTCTTTTGGATGGCATTCTTTTGTATAATGCTTTTGTGATGTAATGCAACAATATATATTTTGTAATTGGTTAACGTCGTATTAACTTGTAAAAGTTTATAGTAAAATAAAAAGTTATTTCACAGTTTCTGCTGCATGATTTTAGTAAAGATTATATAATGATGTGTTTTAAGTGCGATGATGACCAGCTGTGAGGTGCCCGGGAACGGGGCCTTACAAGTTGGTATCAGAGCAAAAGTTTAAGAGAAATGGGTAAATTTTCAAAATAAACCTTAACTTAAACTGAAAACGGGACGGAAAGGGAAGGGATGCCAATCTGAGTAGCTGCGTGCCATCAGGTATTTTCTTTAATGTTAACCGGTATTATATGCGCATGTTATGTTGGTGTTTGAATCTTTCAGTGTGTGATAGAGGATGGCTGGTGGTAGTTCATCCAAAGCCTCGCGTGGTGGACTTGGTGTTGCATCGCGGCCCAAAAGAGGCAGACCTAGAGTTGAGAAGGTGTTTCCTGAGGGACCCGAGACCCCTCATCCGGAGGGTGGTGATGAGAGTGCAAATTTGAGGGCCTCGGTGAAAGAGGCGGTGGTTGAAGAGGTGCATCAGGTCATGCAGACGATCTTACCGTCTGTGGTGACTGAGTGATAAAGGCTGTACGGGAAGGGGAAAGACAAGAGAGGAACCGGTCCTCAGGAGGACGGGAGTAACCGGAGATTGAGACGATTCCCTCCGATAATGAGGAGTAGGAGGAGGAGCCTGTGCAGGAGTCAGCACGAGGCTGTAACTACGGGGCATTTCAAAGGTGTAAGCCCCCTACTTTTGATGGTAACGGCACTACTGCTGCTGCTCACCGGTGGGTGAGAGAAATGGAAGCTGTTTTGAACATCAACGAGTGCCGGGAGGATCAGAAAGTGAAGTTTGCTGTTCACTCTTTTGTGGACGCGGCTCTGTGCTGGTGGGACAATATAGTCCAATCCAAGGGCAGCAGAGCTATTGGTAGGATGAGACGGTCAGAGCTGAAGAAGTTGGTCATTGAGGAGTTTTGTCCTCTCCGAGAAATGGATAAAGTTGAGAGAGAATTTCTGCAGCTGGAGCCGGGAATGATGAAACGCCAGCAGTACACTACAAAGTTCAACGAGATGGCACATCTGGTACCGGATCAGGTGACACCTCTGTCGCGAAAGATCAAGAGGTATATTCAAGGTTTGCCGGTGGATATTCGCAGGCATATGATCGCTGCCCGATCGAGCACGTTTAGGTCGGCGGTGCACTTGGCGGGAAGACTGTATGTTGAAAGGGCTGTAGTGGTAGTGGCGGAAGGTAGTAGGAAAGGTGGTGGTGATAAGAACTAGAATGGGAAGAGGTTTGGTCGGGGTAATGCCTCGACGAGTAACAAGAGGGCACGGGTGGATGACCGCCGTGTGGTCACGTCGGGTGCGGGTATGAAAAAGTGCCGTAAGTGTGGGAGAGAGCATACTGGGGAATGCAGCTGGGGTTGAACGTGTGCTTCAGATGCGGGAGGCCGGGGCATATAGCCAAGGACTGTCGTGCGATCCGATGCTTTAACTGTGGCGTGGAGGGCCACGTGACTAAGGATTGTAAGAAGCCTAGGGCTGAGGGTTCCGGAGTGAAGAAGATCGGAAGTGAAGCACCGAGGGCGAGCGCCAGGGCATTCACTATGACACAAGAGGAGGCTAGGATGGACCCTGATGTTATGTCCGGTATGTTTCTGGTGAACCAAACTTTAGCTTCTGTGTTATTTGATTCGGGTGCCAGTAGAAGTTTTATTTGTGCTGCTCTCTGTGCTAAACTGCCTGTTAGTAGTACACGTGTTGATGCGCCATTTGATGTAGAAACTGCCATAGGTGAGTCTACCAGGATTTCAGAGATGATAGAGGGTTGTGATGTGGAATTAAAGGGTCATAAATTTCCGGTTAGACCATTTGTGATGACCTTAGGTGATTTTGACTTGGTACTTGGGATGGATTGGTTGGCGGACTTCAAGGAAAATATAGTGTGTCGCAAGAAGATGATTCGGTTGATAGCGCCTGACGGGATTTCGGTAACTGTTTACGGGGATCGGGTCATGACGATCCCGAAAGTGATCTCAATGGTGGTGGCGGGAAAGTGTACGGCGTGGATGTAGCGCCTACTTGTGTTATGTAAAGGATGTGGAAACGCCTACACCACAACTATCCATTGTTCTGGTTGTGTGTGACTTTCCAGTTGTGTTTCCCAAAGACTTATCAAGAGTACCACCTGACCGAGAGATCGAGTTTCAGATTATCTGATACCGGGTGCCCAACCCGTTGCCAAGGCACCGTATCAGTTGGCTCCAACGGAGATGAAAGAGTTGATAGAGTAGTTGCAAAAGCTTCTTGATAAGGGGTTCATTGGACTGAGTATCTCTCCTTGGGGTGCTCCGGTTTTATTCGTAAAGAAGAAGGATGGTAGTATGAGGATGTGTATAGACTACCGAGAGCTGAACAAGTTGACAGTGAAGAATCGGTATCCGTTACCGAGGATTGACGATTTGTTTGATCAGCTTCAAGGTGCTAGTTGGTTTTCAAGGATCGACCTTCGATCTAGCTACCATCAGGTAAAGGTGAAAGAACAGGATGTTCCTAAGACAGCTTTTCGCACGCGTTACGGTCACTACGAGTTTCTTGTCATGTCTTTTGGTTTGACCAATGTGCCAGCTACTTTTATGGATCTGATGAATCGAGTGTGTCGGCCAATGTTGGATAAATCAGTGATTGTGTTTATCGATGACATCCTGATTTATTCAAAGAACGAGATAGAGCATGCCTGTCATATTCGAGAGGTGTTAGAGACGTTGAGAAGAGAGAAGTTGTATGCCAAGTTCTCCAAATGTGCGTTCTGGTTGCTCGAAGTTCAATTCTTGGGTCACGTGGTGAATCTAGAGGGGATTATGGTGGATCCGGAAAAGGTGGAAGCGGTGATGCAATGGAAGTCTCCAAAGACGCCATCCGAGATTCGCGACTTCTTAGGTTTGGCGGATTACTACAGAAGATTCATCCAAGACTTTTCCAAGATTGCTTCTCCACTAACCAAGTTGACCCAGAAAGATGGAAAGTTTGTGTGGAGTCAAGCTCAGGAGAAGGCATTTTAGGAATTGAAGGCGAGGTTGACCCAAGCTCCTGTATTGTCATTACCCGATGGAAGTGAAGATCTGGTGGTTTATTCTGATGCTTCCTACTCGGGATTGGGGTGCGTGTTAATGCAGAGAGGAAAGGTTATAGCCTATGGATCTCGACAGTGAAGGTTCATGAGGTTAACTATCCTACTCATGACTTGGAGCTAGCAGCCGTGGTCTTTGCACTAAAGATTTGGAGGCACTATCTTTACGGGACGAAATGCACCATATTCACTGACCACAAGAGCTTGAAGTACTTCTTCGAGCAGAAGGACTTGAACATGAGGCAGAGAAGATGGCTGGAGCTCATAAAGGATTATGATTGTGAGATCCACTATCATCCGGGCAAAGTCAACGTGGTGGCGGATGCCCTTAGCCGAAATGAAAGACCCGAACCAATCCGGGTGAAAGCGTACACGTTGATTATGACCTCTGATGTGATGAAGCAAGTCAAAGAGTATCAAGATGAGGCATTGAAAGAAGATCATCTTAACTCTGAAAGGATGAGAGGTCTGGTTACGGAATTGGGTGAGAACATGCTTGGTGTTAAAACGTGATTCGGGCGAATGTGGATTCCTCATTTTGGGGATCTACGGGTGAAGATTATGGATGAAGCTCATAAGACTCGATACTATATTCAGCCCAGTGCTACAAAGATGTACCAAGACATGAAGAAAGATTATTGGTGGCCGGGTGGAGTATGTGGGTAAGTGCCTTACTTGTTTGCAAGTGAAGGCTGAGCATCAAAAGCCGTATGGAAAAATTCAACCTTTGGACATACCGGAATGGAAGTGGGAGCACATCACCATGGATTTCATTACGAAGTTGCTGCGTACTCCAAAAGGGTACGATGCTATATGGGTGATAGTTTATCGCTTGACAAAGAGTGCTCACTTCCTACCGATCCGAGAGACGTATTCTTCCGATAGACTCGCAGATCTATTTATCAAAGAGATTGTAGCACGTCATGGTGTGGCGGTGTCTATCATGTCTGATCGTGCCACTCGGTTTACATCCAATATTTGGAAGAAGTTCCATGATGCGATGGGAACGAGACTACACATCAGCACGGCTTATCACCCTCAGACGGATGGTCAGTCTGAGAGGAAAATCCAGACACTCGAAGACTTGTGCGTGATCGATTTTGGAGGAAGATGGGATGACCATTTACCATTAGAAGAATTCTCATACAACAACAGGTATCACGCCAGCATTGGCGTGCCACCATACGAGATGCTATATCGTAGAAGATGTAGGACACCCGTTTGCTGGGGTGATATTGGTCAGAAGGAGTTAGGGAGTATTGAAGTGATTGAGGCTACAACGTAGAAGCTCGAAAAGATCAAATCCTTCATGAAGGCAGCTAAAGATAGACAGAAGTCGTATGCCGATAAGAGGCGTAGACCGATTGAGTTCCAGGTGGGCGATAGGGTTATGTTCAAGGTTTCACCTTGGAAGGGTATTATTCATTTCCGAAAGCGGGGCAAGTTGAGCCCGAGGTACATAGGCCCTTTCCGAATTATTGCTCGAGTAGGAGAGGTGGCCTATCGACTGGAGTTACCAGATGAGTTAAGTGGAATTCACCTGACATTCCACGTATCTCATCTAAGGAAGTGTTTGGCAGATGAAGATATGATTGCTCCACTGGAGGATATCGAAGTAGACGAACGACTCAATTATGTGGATCAACTAGTGGCAATCATCGATCGAAAAGAGAAGAGGCTGAGAAATAAAGTGGTTCCTCTTGTGCGTGTATAGTGGAAGCACAGGAAGGGATCCGAGTCAACGTGGGAGACCGAAGAAGAAATGAGACAGCATTACCCGCATTTGTTCGAGGAATAACAGGTTTCAGGGACGAAACCTATATAAGGGGGTGGACTTGTAACACCCGGATATTTTCCTTGAAGCCGACGAAAGAAGAAAAAGAAATAAAGTCCAAAGTCGGGGGACCAAACTTGCCAAAACGGGAGAAAATTCATAAAAATGGGAGATTAAGAGGGGGAGGGTAGCCACATCCTCCCCACTCTTGTGAAAACTCAGCAAAAAGAGAAAGAAGAGAGAAAAGAAAGAAAAAGGTTGGTTCGGGTGGATCCGAGCACGGAAACCGTTGAGAAGCGAGTCAAATCAAAGCTCTTATTGTTGTGGTCATTTGTGTGAGTTCTAGGACCCCTATTTTGCTCGTTTTCAACTAATCTGGGGCTGGAACACATAGTAAACCCGTTTTGTATGTGTGTGTGTTTGACCCATTTGGGTTTGATTGTGTGTGGTGCGTTTGGAGTGTGATTTCGGGCTTGTGTGTGCTTGAATGGCGTTATAGTATGCATTCCTAAGGTTTAGGATGGTTGATTTGGGATTAGAATGGATTTGGATAAGCTTGAAGGTCGAAAATGGCATATTGGGTTCCGGATGACTGCATTCTGCTCCAGTTAGGGCTGGGCGACCGACTGGAGGCCATACAGCCGACTGGAGGGCGATTGGGGTTCAATCGCATGATTGAGATTCAGTCGCATGACTGGGGGTTCAGTCACATGGGGAGTCATGCGACTGAGAGCTCAGTCGCATAGGTGCTCAATCGCATGAGGTCCATTCGCATAAGGTCCATTCGCATAGTGTTCATTCGTACGATTGAGAGTCCATTCGCACGATTGGGTGATCATTAGCATAGGTGCTCATCCGCATAGGTCTAATCGCATGATGTTCAGTCATGCGACTGAAGGGTGCTCATATGCCCAAATAGAGTTGTTCTACCCGAGGAGGAACATAGTTAAAGTACTGACTTTCAGGGGAAAGTGCAGATGTAAGTTTTGACGAGAAAGTTCCCGTAGGTACACGTAAGATGACCGTGGGGAGCTTAGAAGTAATGTAGGGCATGATAATGATGATGTTGCATGTTTATGCATGATGTATGTTATGTATGTATGATGATGCCCTGTATAGTAATGCTATAGTGTATATTAATGTTCCTTGTTATGATGTATGTTTATCTTTCCCGTGGCTTTATGTGTTATGTTAATGAATGAAATGAAAGTATTAAGTAACATAAAGTGAAAAATAATGAAAGAGGAACATGATAAATGAATGCATGCATTAATAAAGAATAAGTAAGAAAGACTTGCAAACAAATAAAGGAGGTGAGTGACCTTGTTATTGCAACAGACTTGAAATGGAATCCTTGTCTTGTGACCTCAGTAATCGTGGCTGTGTGCTACGAAGAGAGTAAAATCCTGACATTGGGATTAACCATTGTATAGAACCATCGCTGCATATCCTAGGTACTGTGGCCAGGAGGGTGCGGTGCGCCGATATAGAAGGTCTATAATAGGCCTAGGTCCAGTACCACGATATAGAAGGTCTATAATGCATGTGGCAATGGTACACTTAAACTCTACCTTAGGTGCTGTGGCCAGGAGGTGCGATGCACCGTTATAGAAGGTCTATGATGGGCCTAGGTCCAGCTCCACGAGACAGAAATGTATTGTATATAGTATTGGTACACCTAAAACTTTACCTTAGGTACTGTGGCCAGGAGGGTGCGGTGCGCCGATATAGAAGGTCTATGATAGGCCTAGGTCCAGTGCCACGATACATAAAGGTAAGGTTTATGGGTGAAGTAAATAAAAGAAGTAAAGACGAAAGAGTAAGAAAGTTAAAGACGTACAATGAATGAATGAAAGTTAAAGCATGAAAGAACGAAAGTAATGAACGGAAGAGTATAATTATAAAGTATGAAACGGGATCCTTGCCACACGACCTCCATAATCATGGCCGTGTGCCGTGAAGAGGGTAAAGTTGGACAGGATCTATATAAAAGCAAAAGATAACTAATGATGAAGATAATAATGATATTATCTCTGTGTACGTATGATGTGTGATAGCATTATAGTAATGAAACACTTTTAAATAAAAGTAAAGTATGTTTTATCTTAAAACTAGAACTCACTCAGCAACGATGACTTTTTATGTGTTTCCAGTTGGCAGGTAAGGTTGCTGAGGATGGCACGGGGCGGCTACTCGACTCTTTTGGATGGCATTCTTTTGTATAATGCTTTTGTGATGTAATGGAACAATATATATTTTGCAATTGGTTAACGTTGTATTAACTTGCAAAAGTATTTATAGTAAAATGAAAAGTTATTTCACAGTTTCCGCTACATGATTTTAGTAAAGATTATACAATGATGTGTTTTAAGTGCGATGATGACCAGCTGTGAGGTGCCCGGGAACGGGGCCTTACACTTCCCAGACAATTGTGCCTTTGTTTCAGGAAATGAACATTCTAGTGATATTAAGTTATGCTTTGAAGATCTAGAATGCTTAAGTCCTGATGATGTTGAATACATGGACATAGTCCAACAAATGGCTCTGCTAACTTATAGAGCAAAGAAGTTCTTTAAAAGAACTAGAAGGGAGTTCTCTCAAAACCCAACCAATAGCAAGTTTGGGTTTCATAAAAGCAAGGCCAAGTGTTACAACTGTAATCAACTTGGTCACTTTGCCAGGGAATGCAGAGCTCCAAGATCCAACCCAGGAGCCAGTCAAGCCTCCACATCTCCTACCACACATAAAGCTACATCAACTGAACAACAAACTGTTGCTGTTGCTCAAGATGTTTACTGGAGCTTCATGGTGCAAGAAGTGAATCCTGCTCAAGCACTCATGGTTGGAACTGATGATAGGAAGGTATATGAACATCTTTGCACTCCAGCTTGTATTGCTAAAGTCAAACTGTATCAGGACTATGACATGGAAGTCAAATATGATATTAAGTCCTTAAATATTTTAAAATCTGACTTTAAAAGGGCTGAATCTGACTATCAATACTATCTTAATATTCATTTGAGGAGGGCAAACATGTCATTTTACACAATCTCTTAAAATTAAGAGATGTACATCTCTTCATGCACAAGGTACAATTCATTCCCATCAGTTTCCCCCATCTTGCTATATGGAACAGAGTTTGCTTTCGGAGATGCCTTCAGACTAGAGTACCATCACCATCTCCTTCCTCTATTACGATGGAACAGAGTTGCTTTTGGAGATGCCTTCAGACCAAGGTACCATCACCATCATCAGCAGCTGCAATCTCCATTTCGAGAAGGTCACAGGTAGGGCTTTTCTTCCTTAAAACCCTACATAACACGAAAAGAGTATGGTGATTGTCTTCTTTTTCAGGCCTTCTCAAATGGCGGTCAATTCAAAACTCTCAAAACCCTCCATAATGAGATATAGTAATGAGGTATCTACCGCCATTGATTCGGCTTCTACAGCGTTGGAATTGCTTTCGATTGCTCTTGAATTGTTGTTTGAAGAGTGTATAACGGCGTGTGTTAGGTTTCTTGAACCGGTACCGTGGACGGAGGATGAAGAGAGAACGATTTTGAGTTTGATTCCTCTGTTACGAGATGAGGAATCTGCAGAACTGTTAGCTAGGGTTTCACCTCCGAAATCAGATTTATCTGAAGAAATGCTTCACAGATTGATAGTAACAGTGATTCATAATCATCTGAATATGGCGTTTGCGAAGGCATTTGTTGCGAAGCTGTTGAGGGACTTTTCGTCTAGGGAGTCTGCGAGGAGAGTGTTGGATAAGTCGTTTGAGACAAGTTTGAAGGTGGTGAAGGAATCGTTGGAGGAGTACTCGACTTCGTACTTTCGTGGGGATCATAACAAGATGGAGGCGATCCAGAGGTTGAATTTGCATACAGCGATGATGAATGGGAGACATTTTTTGTGGTTGATTGAGCGGATGATTGAGCTTAGAGTCGCTGATAGTGCTATCAAGGAGTGGAGTGATCAGGCTTCGTTTACCACGGATTTGCAGAGGGCGTTTAGGGATGATGCGTGGAGGAATATCGTTCCTGGTCTGCCTGTTGTTGCTCTTAGGTGCACCTGCAAGCTGGCCAATACGGTCGCTGCTGGTGTTATTTTGGCTTCTAGACAAGTTTATCGCGTGTTAATTGTATACTTGTATGATTCAGTTTAACAGTTGAGTAATATGTATTGATATGTGGATAAATGGTGTTGTGTTGCAGGTTAGGATGAAGCTGGTGAAAGATTGGTTACGAGTCTTGATTGTATGTAAAGATAATGTGACACCATTGCTGAATAATCATAAGTCACTGTACCTTGAACTGGAGGAAACATTCTTGAAGATTATATCGACGCTACCCATGTCTGAAGCGTAAGAATTGTTGCAGCAATGTCTGAGTTTTTCGACTAGAAATTTGGAGGACTGCCCTCATCTGGTCTTGGCATTCACCACCTGGTTTCATCGTGCAAACCGACAGTTACAAGGTGATCACCACTAACTTTCTTGAGTGTTGTTAGGCTAAATAGTAAATTAGATTGTACTCATTCTCATGAAGTTTTAGAATAACTTTCTTGAGAACAACTTACACTTGACTCTGGGTTTGGAAATGTGCAAGTGTGCAACTTATATATGCAACTGCTTTGTTGTGTATGTAATCTGTCTTGAAGAATCTGTTGCTGTGTTTGTAAATTTGGAGTAATTTGCATGGATGGTCCTCAAGTTATATTACAATGGTTAATATTGAAATGTATTGTAAATATACATCTATGCAATATGTGAAACCGAGTAAAGAACTGGTTTAATGGTTTTGTTTCGGGTGTGTGTGGTTTTTTATATAATGGTATCTAAAAATGGTCAAAGATTGGTTTGGGTTAGAATGGGTTGAATTATAAAACAGCAAAGTCTAAGATTAAACATCCAAAGGTAAAGATCTAAAGATTAAACACTCAACCAGATTAGTAAAAGACACATGAATGATTATAAGTTTGACAGAAAGGGTAATCATATGCAAATTTCATTGGTTATGCTAAAGCGTATGGATTAATTCAAAAAATGAACACACTTGCTACAGACTCAAACCAGTGAGTATTAGCCATAAAATGAACGCATGCTATGTTATTTTTTCTATTTCTTTTGTTTATTTAGTCTTGATAACTATTCTACATAATCCAGTTGAGTTTCAAATTAACTTATATGTTATGACTCTGTTTTCTATTTAGGATGGGTGATTATATAACGTTAGGTGGAAAGATTGGAGTTCGTGATCATATCACAATTGTGTCAAAGGTACTTGCTGAATTTTAGAAAAAGAACAAATTTTGACCATCATGCTTACACAAAGATTCACGTTCATGGCTGCATTTCATGTGATTAATATCTATTAAAGTTACTAACAGTTGACGCCTTAAGATGCAGGTGAGTCTAGCAGCAGCTAGCTGTGTGACAAAGGACATTACTAAATCTGGTGACTATGGTGGCTTCCCCGTTGTAAGAATGTTTTTATCATATGTTTTATTTTATATTTAATATGTGTATGCCACTAAGCATTAACATTATTTTTTTACTAAAAAGGAAAAGAGTTGATAACACTAGAAGAGGTTTACTAGCACTTGAAAAGAGCTGATAAAACATATTTAATATGTGTATGCCACTAAGCTTTAACATTATATTCATGTAAAGACTCCAATGTTGCAATTTACTAAATTATGTATGTGATTATGATTCATGTTTAATAAAAATTGCAGATCTGGAGGAGAGAAAAAGATTTGTGCAGTCATATCTTAGGTCTGCAGGTTAGTAGAATCATTTTAGCAATTTATTGTTTTAGCCTCTTTTTTATATCTCAAATAATACCGCGAAAACATGAAAATTTGGATATGTGGAGCTTGTGAGTTGATGAAAGTGAATAAGTGATGTTTACTTGACTTGTGAAAATTTATATCTTACGTTAGCGTTTTCAACCGACCGTAGGTTTTTCTAGATGAGCAGCACATGGCATTGTACTCCACTCAATTATACAAGATTTTATTCATTATTGTTAGAAAAGTTACGTATGGCATATATCATTTTAATCTCCACAACTAGGTTCTTTTTTATAATAATTATCTCACTTTCTATCATGTGATTGCTGGTGACATGTGAAGAACAAGTTCTTCAAATGGTTAAAGAATAGAAGGATGGACTTATTGAAGAGATGTGCAATATTATTGATTTTGTTAAAGAAGGATGAGGTTGTAAACTAACCAATGCTATTTGTTCCTGGAGATAATGAATTTATTGGTTATGTTTTTGTCCGTACACAATGTAATGTTGAATATTTATACTTGTTTTGTATATCCTATTCGAAAGTTATTAGATGGGCCAAAATGTCTGCTGCAATTTGCCCCTATCTCTATCATTATTGTTAGAAAAGTTCGGATTCTTATTTCTATCTCATAATAAAAGGATTCCGATTTGAAATTGTTATTAGATATCTTTAAGGAAAACATTTAAAAAAATATAAAACTGAAATTTTGCCCATGTTAACAAGTATTTGTGCATCTTAGAAACTTTGACTTCGTTAAACCTTTGTCACTCTTGTATGTTTGAGTTGTACAATTTTTCCAATGTTAGGATTAAGAAAACTATGTACATATATGCAACATAGCACGAGAAAATGACAAACTAACAAAAAAAGACTATCGCATTGTAAATTGTTGTCGCCGCCGCATCGCGCGGGTCTTCCACTAGTAACATGAAAATTGATGAGTTAGAAAGAACTGTGTCCTCTTTAAAACATGAACAAACCAATTAAAGGACTCAAATCAAAGATTTAATTTCCAAGTTAATTGAGGCTCAAGCCCAGCTAGTCATAGCTGAGGCTAAAGCAAAGAAGTATGCCATTGAAGAGCATAACTTCCAAACCATCCTTGCATCATCCTCCCACTCAAAATTATGTTATAAAAACAAAGGAGGGTTGGGAACCAATGAAATTGCTCCATCATATTCTTGTGAGTCTATAAAACAACCAAGATATGGTACTGAAGAGCAAGAGGTTCCATCTGCTGACCCCATATCTTATGAGAGGAAGAATGATGCAAGTATGGAGACCAATACAGGAAATGATCAGGTAGAAAACTTGATCCTCATCTATAATGAACAACCCTTGACCACCAAAGCCAAAAGAAACAAAACCAAGGCAGCTAGGAAAACTGCCAAGAAAGTAGCTGAATCCAAGTTACAGATAGACCCAAAGCAAAAGGGTGTGTTTTTCTCAGCAGGATTCCAGGTGATAGGAAAATCTGATCCAGGAAAGGATTATAGTACCAGCAATCCTGTCCAGTTGAAGGATCAGAAACTGAAGGGGAAGACTGTTGAGAAGTGCAAGAAACAGCAGTCTACACAGCCCTTAAAAAGAAACATTGCATGCATAATGTGTGGTCTACACAACCACATGGCTAAAGATTGTTATTACAATCCTGGAAGCACACATTATATAAATAATGTTAAGAAAGAAGAAATCAAGGAGGTTTCACATTTGGACCTTATCACATGGTTCAAATGATAAGAAAAGGAAAACTTAATTCCGAAGCCAAATTACTTTCGGAAGAAAATCATTCTTCCGAAGGAAAAATAGCTTCGGAAGTAAACACAAAGAAAATAAGAGTGTCTCTACAAGAAATCAAAATCAGGAGGATGTCAATTTCTTGGTGGAAGGATTATTTCATGGCAATGCAAGAAACAATCTTGTGTCTCTACATCAACTACTGAAGCTGAATACATTGCTGTTGCTAGCTGCTATGCTCAAGTACTATGGATTCAGAATAAGATGATAGACTACGGATTCAACTTCATGGAAACTCCTATCCACATAGACAATAAGAGTGTCATTTCCATCATAGAGAATCTAGTGAGGCACTCAAAGACCAAGCATATTGACATCAGGTATCACTTCATCCGAGATATTCATGAGAATCATCTCATAAAATTAGTGAAGGTTGATTCAAATGAACAATAAGCTGACTTATTCACAAAGGCATTTGATGAAGAAAGATTTAAATATTTAATTATAGCTATTGGGATGATCAACCTTGAATAGATCTCTTTTGAAAACCTTTTTTAAATATGCCATGGCCTTTTTGTCTAAATTTAAGCCCTGTTATAGAAATTTTCTTCAAAAATGTCTAAGTAAGAATTCTTCCGAAGAGACATTTACCTACGGAAGAAGATTTTCTCAGTCTTCCGATGGTAAATTACTCTGAGTGTTTCTTTTTCTGTGGAAGATTTTGAGCCTTGGAAGAATTTTTGATCAAGTATCAAAAACAACTTCCAAAGCTTGTTAACTTCTTGCTCTTGAACAATAATCTTACTCACGGAAGCAAATTCGCCTTCGGAAGTAAAATTTGCTTCGAAAGAGTCACTTAAAGGGAACACAAGTGCTATCCTTCAGAAGACATTTAACCTTTGGAAGAAAGCTAACTGTACGGATATCTTTTGGGCCCCACTCTGTAAAAAGGTAAAAGATTTTGTCAGTAAAAGAGGATGTCATTGGATTATTTAAATGGATTTATCTTGCCTCCTAATTTTATCGAAACCTAAGCCATCTTGTCAACATCATTACCCCTTATCCGATAAGATTTTACCTCCATTTGTACATAACCTCCAACCATCTCTCTCCTTTCTTACCGTTACAAAATTTTCTACCACTGATTTACAGAGCTAACTCCCAAATTTCCCCCAAATTACATTCATTTTCTTCACAATTCCTCCAATCAACCAGATACTCCGAAACCAGGCCCTTAATCCTCAACACAATCAGCTCGCGGTCCTTGATTCCACCAAGGATGCTGACTTTGCCCTAATCATCTAGTTCCTTACCGCCCTCACCGTGAACCCCTGTTTACTCCAACCATATGGCTTATTTCTAGTCTCATGCAAGGAGTGAAACCTACAATAATCAGCGGGTTATTCAGTCGATGATATGCGGCAAGGAACTGATCATCAGTAAGACCACCATCCGGGAGCATCTGGAGCTCCATGACGTGGGTGCCCCTATTGACTTCCCTCACTCGGATTTGGTAGACTGCTATACCCAAATGGGCTACGGAGGCGATATGCACAGGTCTACTGTTTATAAGTACAATTTCTCTTATAACTAGAAGTTCCTGTTGCACGTTGTTCTTCATAGCCTATCCAACAAATCCGGGGGATGGGATCAAATCCCACACGATTTATGCTGCTTGGTCCATGGAATGGTGAGGAACCTTTGGTTCAATTACTCATAGTTTATGCTACTGAACTTGATCGGCAATATAAATAGGGATTCCTTCTACATGTATCCCAGGTACATACAACACATCATAAACTGTGAACTGGACCAGGACAAGCTTCAATTTGCCCATACTCTCCAAGTTCCTCAAATGAAACCTACAATCTTCAAAACTTTGAAGAAGTTTCAACTCATTTCATTGGAAGATTCACTGATCTTCTTCCCAGTATGTTTGAGCCAATGGCTCATGGTGACATCTCTGCAGGCCCAGCAGGTGATAAACCCCCACCAGATTCACCCATTATCCACCATCCCATACAGTTCACTTACTACAGACGCCCAAACAAACCCTTGATCAATCTACTCTAATTGATCAATCCCCTCTGTTCAACCCAAAAAGACTAGAGTGGAAACATGGGATCCTACTTAGTCAGAGGTCCTACCATCATCCACCATAGACCTCAATGTCAGGGTTGAGACTCCTCAGTCTCAACCAGATGAGCCCGTAACCCTAGCCTCAAGCCCTCAGGGTGAGTCTCAACAGTCTCCAGAGTATCCAAAAAGGACAGATACATCATGGAATCCATTGCTTATGCAAGGGAATCCTTAGGTGCTGACTAAGGTCCTAGGTCAATAGGTATACAAGCTACATACTTTCTTGACCTTCTTACCCGTCCTGATGAGGATATCATGCTCCATATGGGCAGTAAACAGAGCCCTTTGGAGCCTCTAATATTCATCCCCCATCAAGGAGCCAGTACTGAGGTGAGTCCCAAAGATGTGGGTGGGACTCATATGGATAAAGCTACCACTACTGAGAGTGCTTCATTAGCCTCTCAGGGCAGTGGTAACATAAGTCAGCCTTTATCAATGACAACTCTACATCTCAGTGTTTCGAAAGGAGACATTGACTTGCAGAGGAACCCTAGGTGCCAAGAAACCACATCAGGTGGTCCGGATGAACATATTCGGTATGTTATCCCATCTCCCCATGATTCCTCACAAGAGGATCAGGGTAGTCTGTGACACACCGTTAAATATCTACTCTCTAAAATCTTAAACCTTGAATCCAAGGTTAAGATTTTGGAAAGTAGATCTGCCACTCAGCAGCTTGAGATTAACACTCTCAAGGCCCAACTACCTGAGACACAGATAGAGAGATCTGTTACGCATGTACACACTCAGGTCTCTACAAGCTCTTCTTCAAGCTCATCTGCAGGACCGGGTGAAGGGTTAGCACTTACAACATAACAACACAATGAGGAGAGTGTATTAGAACACTTAACAGATCAAATGGGGAACCGGTTATGATGATGCTAAGAACACACGAGTAACTTCAGAAAGAAAAGATAACAACACAAGTGGTTGGTTTTCAAGGATGTTGTATATTGCTTCTCAAATTCAAGTTACAAGTATTCAGCATGCATACATTACAAGACTTTGAGATACTATATAATACAACCTACAGACGGCCATACTTTGAAGGCCAGCTGGATACACGAATTAGACAACACAATCCGTGTAGAGTCAAAAGGCAGATTTGCCTTTTGGCTAGTGACTATGACATGCCATAGCTCACATCCTAATATATTACAAAAAGGATAAAGGTACATAAAATAGAAAGGTTTGACCCAAGACCTCAATGTACAGTTTTCTTAAAGCATGGACCTTTTCACCAACTTATACAAGTTGGTGACCAACCAGAGTGGGCAGCGGCAAAGTGGTTCAGCTTTGCAGAAAAAGTACATCAGATAAAGCATGTGTGATAAAAGTCTTCGGAAGAGTCTGTCTTGGTTTCTTGGCTTCAGCAGACTTTGTCTTGAAGCTAAGAAAGACTTCATTTCTGGCTTCTGAAGATATTGGTCTTGGCTATGAAAGATTTACACTTGAAATGTTTCTGAATTGGTGTAAAACTTTCGTAGCAATACTACTTCATATTCTGTGCAGCATGCAGGAGGAGTTGATCATTTCATAGAACTACTGAAAGAAGAACTGTCACAACTACTGAGAAATACTTCTTCAGTTATTGTGATAACTACTGAAGAAGGATCATTACAACTACTGAAGAATACTTCTTCAACTATTGTGATAACTACTGAAGAAGGGTCATCACAACTACTGAAGAATACTTCTTTAGCTGTTGGGTGATGCTACCAAAAAGGGGGAGAAAGTCACTACAATCACAGAACCTGGGAGTTTTTCAAGGAGTATGAACATTGAGGACTCACCATCCTCTCTTGTAATTGTTCCTACTCAGCAACCTCCTCAAGTTCACATTGATGTGAACATCCTAGACTGCTTGTTTCAAAGTCTTTTTGGGGAGGGTGTATCAAGGCAAGAAGCTGAAGAAGATAGACCAAGGCAATCAGGTAATATCATTGGTCAATGGGATGTTGAGGCAGACCCTGAGATTAGCTTCAAAGGGAAAACCTTGAATGAAGGCCCAGTGATAGAGCCTGAAAGTCCTGTCTTACAGTCAACTGATGAAGTGACAGAAATTGAAACACCTGTCACCACAACAACTACTTCAGCAACTCAACCCGTCAGTGAAACATCTGCTGGTGAAGGTGTATCACAGTCTCTCTCTGGTCAGAGTTTGGATGCTACACCAAGCAATGAAGGCCAAAGCTCTCTCCACCCTGTGTCATAAAGGTCTGTGGGTGACAAGGGGAAAAGGGTTCTAACCCCTGAGGAGATTGCAGAGGAGGAAAGAGAGAGAAAGAGGAAGCTAAGGGGAGTAAGTTCCACTGGGTCTTCAAGCTTCATGCAAGCTGCAATCAGGGTTGCTCATAGACCAAACACTCAAAATGATGAGTTGAGGGCAGTCAGGATTACTTACTTATAGACCAGGAACTACGACATAGATGAGATCTGACCTTGAGTCCTCAAGTGTTTTGGTAGCATCAGCCTAGGGGGAGTTTGTAAGGATTCCTAGAAGTCTGATGCAGCCAAAACACTCTTGAAACCATCTACTGAAGACATCAGTTGAAGACAACAGCTGAAGGTAACAGCTGAAGAAATCAGCTGAAGACATCAGCTGAAGACAACAGCTGAAGGTAACAGCTGAAGACAACAGCTGAAGACATCAGCTGAAGACATCAACTGAAGACAACAGCTGAAGGTAACAGCTGAAGACAACAGCTGAAGACAACAGCTGAAGATATCAACTGAAGACAAAGTCTGAAGACAAAGTCTGAAGATAGTTTTCAGTACTTGTCACAACAACTGAAGAAGTATTCTTCAGTAGTTGTGATGATCCTTCAGTAGTTATCACAACAGCTGAAGAAGTATTCTTCAGTAGTTGTGATGATCCTTCAGTAGTTATCACAACAGCTGAAGAAGTATTCTTCAGTAGTTATCACAACAGCTGAAGATGATCCTTCTTCAGTAGTTATCACAACAGCTGAAGAAGTTTTCTTCAGTAGTTGTGATGATCCTTCTTCAGTAGTTATCACAACAACTGAAGAAGTATTTCTCAGTAGTTTTGACAGTTCTTTCAGTAGTTCTATGAAATGATCAAGTCCTCCTGCATGCTGCACAGAACATGAAGTAGTATTGCTACGAAAGTTTTACACCAATTCAGAAACATTTCAAGTGTAAAATCTTTCATAGCCAAGACCAATATCTTTATAAGCCAGAAATGAAGTCTTTCTTAGCTTCAAGACAAAGTCTGCTGAAGCCAAGAAACCAAGACAGATTCTTCCGAAGACTTTTATCATACATGCTTTATCTGATGTACTTTTTCTGCAAAGCTGAACCACTTTGCCGCTGCCCACTCTGGTTGGTCACCAACTTGTATGAGTTGGTGAAAAGGTTCATGCTTTAGGAAAACTGTACATTGAGGTCTTGGGTCAAACGTTTCTACTTTATGTACCTTTATCCTTTTTGTAATATATTAGGATGTGAGCTATGGCATGTCATAGTCACTAGCCAAAAGGCAAATCTGCCTTTTGACTCTACAAGGATTGTGTTGTCTAATTCGTGTATCTAGCTGGCCTTCAAAGTATGGCCGTCTGTAGGTTGTATTATATAGTATCTCAAAGTCTTGTAATGTATGCATGCTGAATACTTGTAACTTGAATTTGAGAAGCAATATACAACATCCTTGAAAACCAACCACTTGTGTTGTTATCTTTTCTTTTCTGAAGTTACTCGTGTGTTCTTAGCATCATCATAACCAGTTCCCCATTTGATCTGTTAAGTGTTCTAATACACTCTCCTCATTGTGTTGTTGTGTTGTAAGTGCTAACCCTTCACCCGGTCCTGCATCATCTGATTCTCAAGATGATGCTACCAAAAAGGGGAGAGTTTGCAGGGACAAAGAACTGATGAGGAGACATCTGCTCACTCTTCGGAGTAGTTGTCAACTTAGGAGGAGATGTCTGTTCACTCTTTGAAATAGACATCAACTCCCATGGAGCCAATCATTGCCACTACCTCTCCTTTTAGAGTCACTTCTTCACACCCACATATCACAACACCCATATTTCCCCCACCTTCTTCAATTCAAATGAACTCTAGGATTCTCAACAACTTCCTAAATTTTTGAACCAATTTGTGATGAGATCCTCATTTGAATATCCCCTACCAGATGTCACTCTAACCTACTTTGGAGCTGAGGAGCTTCAAAGGCTAACCGCACCTCCTACCTCTGACAAAGGTGTTGGTCAACCTAAGAGGAGTGTGGAACCCGAGATTCACTTTGAGGGGAAAACAAAAACTGATGGCCCAGCATCTGACTTGGATGGGAGATGAAGTGCAGCTGCTTCCGAAGCTTTGGAAGTTACTTCCGAAGAGGAAGTTAAAACTTCCAAAGTAGGTTTATCATCTACTTCCGAATCCACTAAGGCTACTTTCAAAGCTAAGGAAACATCTTCCGAAGCTGAGATTAAGGCTACAGAAGTAATAGTAAACCTGTCCACTACCATCTCAACTATGCCACCAACTCAAACTCCACTCAGCCAACCTAAAACCTCCAAGCTAGAGTCTTCAAAAGCTTCAGCTTCCTCTGACCATAAAGGAAGAGGAAGATGACAGCTGAAGAACTTGAGGATAAGGAAAGGTTGGCCAAACTGAAAAGGAAAGTGCAACCTGTCACTGAAAAGCTATTGGCTGCCACTAGAAAGGCATCAATAGCTGCTCAAGAGCAGATTGATAACCAAAGAAGAGTGGAGATTATAGACATGCTCATCAGTATGGGAGTAAAGAGTGAAGAAATGCACTTACTTCCATATGATGAGCTTCTAAAACTGGAGAAGGAAACCCTACTGCAAAATGAAAGAAAGGAAGCAGCAAGGTTGGCTAAGGAAGAGGAAAGGAGGAGGACAAAGAGAAGGCAAAAGCCAAGGAGAGAGCAGAGAAAATAGCCTTTCTCTGCTCTAGGGGATTCAAGGAAGAAGAGCTGGCCCCTCATGACTTAGACACTATCTTGCTCTTCTTCAAAGAAGAACAAGACAAGATCATGAAGGAGAGAAAGAGGGCAGCCAGAGAAAAGGTGAAGGAAAAGAAGAGAAAGGAGGAGGAGGCTGAGAAAGCTGCTGCCAAACAGGCTGAGGATAAGGAATGGATGAAATATACCTCAAAGCCCATGGCTTCTCAGCCAGGCAGGTTGCCTCCATGTTAGAAAAGACTCTCCTACGACATATTAGTGAAATCAAGGCTGATATTCATTCGGGGATCCGGCAGGAGGTGCCCTGGAAACCAACTAGTAAGAGGATGGTCCCAAAACCAAAATGTTGGTCCCAAACAGCCTTGAATCAAGTTTTTATTGAAGATTTTAGATCAAAAGATAAGAAATATATGAATATTAACAAGAACAATGAAGAACTTGATGAATAAAGATATGAACATTCAAAAACCTCAAATAGATCTCATAGAATATTAAAATTACACCTCCTAGATGTATTTGGTTCATACAAGTCTTGCCCTAATTGCCATTAACACTTTCTATATATAGCCTAATGACTATAGGCTAATTGCAATTAGGACCTTAAACAATAATAAAGACTAAAACATGACAATAAAAATTACATTAAAAACCTCTATTTTTAGTCTAAATTTGTAATAAATATATTTTGTCTAAACAAAATATATTTCTTCAACTCGAAGCTCCATTGTCTTTCTTAACTTGAACGTCACACGTCAAACCATTGTTCGAATCCGTCAACTTGACTTGGCGTTGACTTTGACCGGTTAATGTTGATTTTTGTTGACTTTACTAAGTTGATAATATTAGACTATTTTTCAGGTCCAACAATACTCCCCCTTAGTCTACTATTATCAACGTCTTGCATCTAGTTCAACCTCGATCTGGAAAGCATCAGTCTTAACTCATGACTCCACAATACTCCCCCTAGACTGATGCTTGCCAGATTCCCTTTACTTCTCCCCTTAAAAAAACTCAAGATCAAATTGTTGCCCATTCTGTCACTGATTATCGTGAATCAATGGATAACCTGAAGCCTTTCGTTGTGATTCTTCCCCTCCAATGTAGACACTCCTAATTATAGGCATGATATAAGGCTTGAACTCCAACTAGTTACCAACAGATAACCAACTTTTCACAAAGATCATTGACATTAAGGCATGCTTGATCAACTTTTGAGCCTTCTCTCCCCCACAAAAAATATAAAATTCTGATTAACTCTGTCTTGCGTTTCATAACTACACCAATAATCTGAAGCTTGTCATGGTGAATCTCCCCCTCAATTGTAGATCCTCCTAACATGTAGGCAAATGATAAAGGTTCGACACACCAATTATCTTACAACAAATAATTGGCTTCATCACAAACATGTTTGACTTTGTTAAATATGCCCAAATCAAAATTGTCTCGGCCCATAAGAGAAACAGTTAACATCCGGCCAACTTGAACACATCATTTTTCATTTTTTTTATATACTGATCTTGGCACAACTGATTAAATGATAACTTCCGGCCCAACAACTTTAGTTTCACTGGTCCACTGATATGTCAAATAATTCCCGGCCCAATGATAATAAACCCAATTTGTTGATCCAGGCCCAAAATAATGAGAAATCCCATTCACAAACAAAAAACCTTAACCCTAATCCTAAAACTTAAAACATATCTCAAAAGCTCAAAAGCTCCATACGGTTTCAAAACTCAAATTCAACATTCTTCTCTCCTAAACCCCACCCTCACCTCTGCCATTCTCTTCGCTCACACAATTCCACCAGATCCCTCAAAACCCTAACCTCTAATTCACTACGACACCATCGTCTTCCCAAACCACCGCTTTTCTCCTTCGATTCACAGGCATCATCAAACAACTCAACAATGGTGAAGAAGGAGAAATCTGTTAACATATCAGGAAAACCAAAGCACTCTCTCGACGTCAACAGAAATAGCGGCAACAAGAACAAAAGCAGTGGCAGCGGCCACTCCACCGCCACCATTCGCCGCCTCAAGATGTACAACACGAGGCCCAATCGTGACGCCAAAGGGATGATTTTGAAGCACGATTTGCAGTCGAAGGAGCTGCCGAGTACTCGTATTCAACTTGACCGACGATGGTTCGGTAACAATAGGGTTGTAAATCGGCCGAAGCTGTTACGGGGGTGGAGGTTGTTGTGTGGTGAAGGCGAGTGGTGGTGTAGGGGTGGAGGGCGATAGGGGTAAGGGTGGTTGATGATGGTCTCACGTCGCGGTGATAGGGGGTGTGGTTGGTGCCGGTTGGTGGAGAAGGTGCCTGCTAGTTGTTGTAAGTGTTTCCAGTGACGGTTTTAGATGGTGGTTAGGGCAGTGGTGGTGGTAATTGTGGCTGTGGTGGTAGTTTAATGGAGTTGGCTGCAGGTTCGGGTGGTAGAGGTTGCGGGTGCGGATGGTGGTGGCTGAAGGTTCGGGTTTAGGGATGAGCTAATGAAGGTGAGGTTGTCGGGTGAGGGTAGTGGTGGGGTTGTGGTGGTGGTTTTGATGTTAGTTTCACTGGTTTTGAAGATAGTTTCGCCGGAAAATGTAATTTCTCCGGAATAGTTTCGCCGGAGTTGCAGTTTCGCCGGAAAAGTACAGATTCGCCGGAAAACGTGCGAAACTGCTAGTTTCGGCTGTAATTTCGCCGGAAACTTTGAACTTTCGTTCAGAATGATACTAGTTTTGCCGGATGAAGATTTGAAGGTTTTCAAGGCTGCCAAGAACACCAAAACACACATACTAGTGTGTGAGAGAAACTTTCAGATCTGAAGTTTTTTTATTGATTTTCTTATACAAACAATGATGTATATTCAATATATGTTGATTATAGTGATAGATCTGATGTTATTGATGTTGAATTTGTAGAAATTTGAACTCAGATCTACTTTCTCTCTCTAGAAACCAGTTTCTCTCTCTAAAAATTGATGAACATCTTCAAAAATCAGCAATAATTTCTTCAATTCTTCAAGGCATTTTGATCCAATATGGCTCTGATACCATATTTTTGGTCCCAAACAGCCTTGAATCAAGTTTTTATTGAAGATTTTAGATCAAAAGATAAGAAATATATGAATATTAACAAGAACAATGAAGAACTTGATGAATAAAGATATGAACATTGAAAAACCTCAAATAGATCTCATAGAATATTAAAATTACACCTCCTAGATCTATTTGGTTCATACAAGTCTTGCCCTAATTGCCATTAACACTTTCTATATATAGCCTAATGGCTATAGGCTAATTGCAATTAGGACCTTAAACAATAATAAAGACTAATAAAAATTACATCAAAAACCTCTATTTTTAGTCTAAATTTGTAATAAATATATTTTGTCTAAACAAAATATATTTCTTCAACTCGAAGCTCCATTGTCTTTCTTAACTTGAACGTCACACGTCAAACCATTGTTCGAATCCGTCAACTTGACTTGGCGTTGACTTTGACCGGTTAATGTTGATTTTGTTGACTTTACTAAGTTGATAATATTTGACTATTTTTCAGGTCCAACAATATAAAATTACTTTAAAAACCTCTATTTTAGTCTAAATTTGTAATAACTATATTTTGTCTAAACAAATATATTCTTCACTCGAAGCTCCATTGTCTTTCTTAACTTGAACGTCACACGTCAAACCATTGTTCGAATCTGTCACTTGACTTGGCATTGACTTTGACCGGTTAGTGTTGATTTTGTTGACTTTACTAAGTTGATAATATTAGACTATTTTTCAGGTCCAACAATACTCCCCCTTAGTCTACTATTATCAATGTCTTGCATCTAGTTCAACATCGATCTGGAAAGCATCAGTCTTAACTCATGAGTCCACAATATTTTTTTTAGTGTAAACTTTCAAAGATAAAGTTATGCTTAATCAATATCAGTTGATAGTCCAAAATGAAACCAACATTAAACAAAAACAATAGATCCATATTCATAGAACAAAACCAAGCATTTAAAAGCACAACTACAGCATGTGTGCAAACAGGCTTGGATGATAATACTTCTTAACACTTCACCTCCTTTAACCCAACACCAATGTACAAAAATGTCTGGTCAGTGGCACCTTCTTTGTAGTAAGCAAAGACCTTGTCCATCATCATGCATGCTCTCCCCAACAAAAAAACTGGAGGTCGCTGAGCTTGGCTAGAGGAACTTGGTTGCTACCTCATGTTTTTCTTGAAAAACTCTTGTTCTCTTCATCAAGCTGGAGTAAGATTTTTGATGTAATTCTTGATGTAAGAAACAAATTGTTTTTTGTTGAAGCAGTTGCTCCTGAAGTATAAAGGTGTCAACAATGTCAACCACCTTCACGGCGTGATCATCACACCCTCATCCTCATCGGCTCCTTCAGCAAAGGGTTGCACCAATGTCAACATCCACTGCTCCTTGAACCACCCACTTTCCCTTTTTTTTTTTCAAAAACCTCAAATAGATCTCAATATATGAAAATTAAAAAAAATAAATATTAACAAAAATTAAAAAAAAGGTTTGTAAAATAAAATAGGGGGAGAGTATATCAAAATTTAAATAAAATGATAGAAATAAAAAGAACTAGGAACTTGATTCGAGATGACTGAGAAATGATTGATATCATCTTGAAATACTTGTTCTTGCATGACTTGTATTTTAAATGAGAAATGATAGTAACTGATGATGTTATCTGATTTACTCTTATTTTTAAGTACAAATAATAGAAAACAACAGATTTTTTAATGATATGCTTGGTAGGCTCACCTAAAGAATAAAGTAGACAGCAGCATGATGATTTAAATTAAATATATGCTTAAGGATGTCTGGATTTACGCAATCGTTTTGGCCTGCACGAAAACTGAGTCCCGACAAAATTGGATGAGAATGATCTTTCACCCACCAGATGCAAATCATATAAGCTATATCTCTATCTCTTTGCCATGTTTGGTGTATTTATGTGTCTTGTGTTTTGCTAATCTTCTCTGTTGTACAAAGTACTGACCTGGAGGATGATCTCCTTTGTTGTACGATAGTACTGACCTGGAGCTCTCATCGGCACATGATTAAATGGTCATCTCTTTGTTATACGTGAGTATAGACCTGGATATCTCACCATTTTGATCTAAGTAGTGTCAAATCATCTAAGTGATTCATCACAGAATACAATATTCTGTTGATAATCACTTGCACACTAATGCACAAGCCTTGCTCTATAAAGATCATAACAAAATTCAAGAAATCCTGAGGTTGGGTGAGGGTTTTTGCCAAATGATTGTGGGGTCCTAGCATTCTAAGTGCTTCATCGAACCTTAACGAATCATCTGATGCTTGTTGAAAAAGATAGGGCATGGTATAAGTGGACAACATATCAGCAATCGTTATTGACTGTTTGAGATTTTCAAAATCATTCAAACACTGTGATTGGATTCAGTTATCAGTATGATCTCATTGCTTTCGATGATAATTCATCTTATGCTAAAGTATATTTTGAGGATGTGATCTCATAATCGATTCAGTTCTCGGTTATAAAAAATTAATAGATATATAAAATTAAAAAAATAATTTTAAAAAAAATATATATAAAAAATATATAAATTTCATTTCAATATTATTTAGGTCTTCCATATTATGCTATTGAAATCATCTCATATTTTCATGCTTTCACGGAAATTGCACAACAAACGAACACGGGTTCGCTTGTTTTTCACACACAGATAAACACGGGTTTATTTTGTTAAATGAAATGATCTAATTAGAAATGTCGAGATTGTGTTTGTGAATGTGTTTCAGATTGTCGTAAGTGATGGCCGATCATCAGTTGCGCAATGTACCTGATCAGAACCTGTTCCTCAAATTTAAAAGATACCGAGCTAGGAATCCTCCTCTACATCTTCTGAAGCACTCAGAGATTCAAGAAAGCGGTCTTCGTTATATCTGAGAGGATGCACATGAGAAGGGAATATAGAAAAGGGGAACTTGTGAGATAAAGATCTTCAGCAACAAAATTGGGAAGCATCAGTCTAGGTAGAATATTGTTGGACCTCTACATTGAGACTGAAGCTTACCAATTAAAGATCAAGTTCAGATGACTTATCGGTACTGATCACGATGAAAGACATTGATAATAGTAGACTAAGGGGATTATTGTGGGTCTAAGGATAGTCTAATATTATCAACATAGTCAAAGTCAACAAAAGTCAACGTCACGGTCAAAGTCACAAATGTCAAACGATGCGTTCGGGACGAAGATTAGAGACAAGACGTTGAAGATATATTTGTCTAGGATTTTTATTGTTAATAAATATATTTTGTGTCGACAAAATATATTTAATCTTGTTTTAGACATTTTGGGTTTTAATTGTAATTTCTAATTGTCATTGTTTAGGGTCCTAAGTGTAACTAGTAAATTGTCATTTACTATAAATATAAAGTATGGCAATTGGGTTTCAAGCTTGGAGGAGCTAGTGATTAGGTTCCACTTTCATTATTTTGTAATCACATTTTGGATCAAACAAGGGTTTTTGAGTGTGTTTATGAGATTTCTTCATTGTTCATCTTATTTTGTGATGTTGATCTAAAATCTTCATCAATTCATGATTCAAGTGTTGCTTGGGACCAACACAAAACCATCATCCAAACCAAACCTACCTTCAAACCAAGACAAATATCCTTACCCCAAGCCACTGAACCACATACCCTTTCCTTTTCCCTATAAAGCCTGAACCTACTGATGAACCCTATACCCCAGAACCAACCCCTCCAGCCACCTCAAAACTTGAACAACTACCTTACCACCATCACCACTTATCCTAAAACCTAAAACCAAACCCAAAACAAAACAATCACCCAAACCCAAACCTCCAACTGAAGCCAAACCCTCAACCCACCATCACTACAAGGAAGAATCCCATTAGCGGCGACAATTGTCGCCGCTAATACCCTATATTTTGCCGCTAAAGGTATTAGCAGCGACTTGTTGCCGCTAAAGGGCGCCGCTAATACATCGCTATTGACCAAGAAATCGCCGCTATAGGTCGCCGCTATTGGTGTTGCCGCTATTAAGCAAAAACCGCCGCTATATGTTGTCAATAATGGTTTTTTATTACTATTAGCGGCGACATATGTCGCCGCTAATGGTCTATTCTTTTATATATTTTGTTTTTTTCAAAATCCAGTTTTTCAACCAAATAACCTAGGTTCCCTTCAAATCTAGATTACACAAATCAAAATTATACATAAACTAAAATCTAGATTACGGAGTATCTCCAATCATACATAGGTAATTTAGTCATAATTAAAAGCTAAAAATCTAGATTACGCAATATCATAGAATATGCTATCATCCCCCTCGTCTGAACGTCTTCTTCGGCTTGATTTAGAGCCTTTTGCGAAGCAATTAATTGCGTCATTTGTTGACATAAATTGCGCGTTTTGGAACAGACTTGAAATTTGCTCCTGCCAAAAACAATATACATTATATCGTGGAAAGTATTGAGTGTCAATTAATCATGTTGAAACAAACAAAAAACACGTCCCTACAGATGATAATGGTTTACGCCCAATCCCCCTAATATGTCCACGCCGTTGTCCCAACACCGACTCAAAAATATCGACTTCATTCAGTGTTGATGATCCACTTTTTTGATTTCGAGTTTGACTTAACTCATCAAACCTTTCCTTTAATTGGTTCTATATTAATTAACAAAATATATTAATATTATACATACATATATATATATTTAAAAATTATACTTTAAGAAATACTTACATATTGTTGATGTGCTACCTCGCTATCAAATGTCCCATCTTTACCGGTATGAGAATCATGAAACGTCCCAAGTCTGCTTTTATTCTGTTTTTAAAAAGTGTATTATATATTAAAAAATACTAATATATAATACACAAATATATAAATTTAAATCATTACCTCTTATAACAATAACTACTATATGAAGTAGTCCCCCCACGGTTTGTATATATTTGTTGTTGACGATTTGCTTTGTTTGAACTTGACACATTTCTATATGCGTCACTCATAAAATAGTCAACGGTTTTGCTCCAATTTTCATGATTCATTCCTGTTGGAGGATTGACCCTTGCTTGTTCTACATTTCGTAGCCTCCAACCCGATCAAAGTGTTTTTTTGCCACATTTTTTAAATCTCTAATCGTTTGAGAAACACAGAACGGATTCCACCCTCTATCTGAGCACGCTCACGATCTCTCAATATCTCATCAAAGTCAAAGCGTCGCTACATATAAGTTAACAAAATAAAAGTTAGTTATGTAAAAATAATAAAACATATAACTTATAAATTTTACCGCATATGCTCTTCCAAAACATTCTTCTGAGCATTGGAAAGATTTTCATAAACATATCATTAAGTTCGCCAACGGGGGTATAAGTGGCAGCTCTATCTATGGGGAGAGATAAAGGTCCTCCCTTTTTAGCTAGCTCTTGCTGCAATTTCTTATTCTTCGCCTTGCCTCTTGTTTTACGAGAAGGCGTACCTATAATTACAATAAAAATCATTAATGCATCATATATTAATAATAATTGAATAAACATAGTGAATAAATTAGTTATATACCCATTACCATCTAACGCGTGACTTCCAGGACCGCCAAATGGAGGAAGTGGTGGATCCCCGCGCCATCACCTCCATGGCTCATAACATCATCCATAAGGTATGCGAAAACAATCTACAATGAAATCATGTCTTGAAATATAAGATTTAGAACATAATGTTAAAATAAGATGTTGGAGCATATATAGTCATATATAGTGTGTCCGTCGCTTGACGAATAGTCTAGGCTTAATGTTATACCTTGTAAACACATGAAACTGGGTCATTCGCAGGAGCATATGCGAATGAGACTCAGTCGTACGACTGAGCCATGCTAATGGACCAGTCGTGCGACTGAGAGATGCGATTGGGGCATTCGTAAGACTGAGCCATAAGAATGGTCCAGTCGTACGATTGAACCATACGTATGGTCCAATCGCACGAATGGGCCCAGTCGCATCTAATATAGGCCGAGGCCTATATATACCAGTTTCAATGTGTAGAAACCTAAGGGGTTTTTGATAGTGTGCCCGGAGCCCATGCGCTGCCGGATGAGAGGGGAGATCATGCTCGATCTCCCCTTGCCAAAAGTCTTGATTCTTAAGTTGTAACGAGCTTAAAATCGTTATGTTCATCAATGAAATCATTCGATTATGTTCGTACTTTTGTTATCTTTTGGTTTTTCTCCTTCCGTCAAGAACACGCTCGGATGTTTACCGATCCAGCGACTTCACAATTGGTATCAGAGCAGGTTACTGCTGGAATGATCTAACAATCATTCTAGCAACCGCTCTTGATTTTGGATCAAAGTTCAAATCTTGATGTTAAACCCACTTCGTGTTCTTCTTGTGTTTGTTCAGATCTGGGTACGTGTGGTGTTTCTATGTTTAAAATCGAATTCAAAACCACATTCCTATCACCCTTGCGAATCTGATGATGTCTATTTTGGTTCGAATCATGTAAAATTCGTCAGAATTAGGTTTTTTGGCAGCCTTGGCGGCTGCAGATCTGAAATTCTACGTGCAGACCCGTTCATGCGACTGGGCCATGCGAATGGACCATTCGTACGACTGGACCATTCGAATGGACCATTCGTACGACTGGACCATGCTAATGGACCATTCGTGACTGGACCAGTCGTATGTTCAATCGTGCGACTGGACCAGTCGTATGTTCAATCGCCCGATGAGCCATCTGCATTGACTCATCCACATTTGTTCAGCCAGACCAAAAAAAATAAAAAGAGAGTCTGGAACAGCTTCTTGCACGATTTTTCCCTAAACCATTTTTATCAGTCGGGAAGCCTTCTGAAAAAGTTTGGTAAAATAAATTTTTTTTGGGTTTGGGAAAATTATCGGGTCAAGTATTGTTCGTCTTCGGGTCAATAGTGAAGATTGTCCTGGAGAGTCTATGCAAGAGTTGAGGATGAGCAAAGCACATTCACCCTGAGTTTCTTATGTCAAACAAGTTCGATGGACACCCCATATTATTGTGGACTTCCAGAATCGTGAATGTTGTTAGAACACGAAAGAGAGAAGAGAGATGTCACGCTGTGTCAGGTGCTGATTTTGTGGGGTAGTCAGGAGCATCTGACTATTTAGGGCCAATCAAGTTATATTTATCGCACAGAGAGGATTTCATTCTTAGGGGAATCCATGTATAGAGAAATTGAAGACACAATCAGAAAGTGATGATGTGAGCAGGTTTCTGATGAATCTTCGTGCATGCTGATTTCTTTGATGTTGTCAGCTGTGGATTGGAACCTTCAACCTTTTGCCCAATACATCGTATGAAGACGACAGGAGAGCACAATGTATATATATTGGGATATGCTGAACGTGAGGGGGAATTTCTACAGTGGAAATGTTAAACAGGTTAGACTGTGTGAAGATTGAAGCAATGGAAAATTGGTCATGTCATTATCTGGAAAAATCAGTCATTTGGGGATCTTACTGCTATGATGGGTTCTGCAAAGTAAACGAAAGCTATTGTGCCTAAATTCATTTTCAGGGATATTGTGGTAACCTGACGAATCAGCAATGTTGGCTATATGATTGTTCGTTTGATTCTATTGGAAACCAGAGCAAAGATTGACTGAAGATTGTAAGAGGTGTGTTATCTACTATTCGCAAGCAACGTCTAAGGTGGAATTTGTTGGAGCATATATAGTCATATATAGTGTGTCCGTCGCTTGACGAATAGTCTAGGCTTAATGTTATACACCTTGTAAACACATGAAACGGGTCATTCGCAGGAGCGTATGCGAATGAGACTCAGTCGTACGATTGAGCCATGCTAATGGACCAGTCGTGCGACTGAGAGATGCGATTGGGGCATTCGTAAGACTGAGCCATAAGAATGGTCAGTCGTACGATTGAACCATACGTATGGTCCAATCGCACGAATGGGCCAGTCGCATCTAATATGGGCCGAGGCCTATATATACCAGTTTATTGTGTAGAAACCTAAGGGTTTTGATAGTGTGCCCGGCGCCCAGGCGCTACCGGATGAGAGGGGAGATCATGCTCGATCTCCCCTTGCCAAAAGTCTTGATTCTTAAGTTGTAACGAGCTTAAAATCGTTATGTTTTATCAATTAAATCATTCGATTATTGTTCGTACTTTTGTTTATCTTTGGTTTTCTCCTTCCGTCAAGAACACGCTCGGATGTTTACCGATCCAGCGACTTCACATAAGAAGAAAGTTTTGTAGTACAGCATGAAATACAAACAAAGGTTAGATAAATAAATATGTATACAAATCCTAACAAATTTTTCAATCAGAGTCACCCTCATATATTTCAGTATCTTCGTCAGGACTCTCGGTGTCATAATCAGAATCATCCTCATCATAATCACCTCGTCTTCAAATACCTCCTCAGCATAGTGACAGTTGGCGGATTAACTTCACTTGGAGTCTCGCCTTCGGCGACATAAAGTATGTTATGAAAGTATTGTGTGAAGTCAATGAAAAGTATGCTATTAGATGAAGAGTGGTTGTGAACAACGTCAAGATCTTCTGTCAAGTCATTGTCAACATTTTGAATGTTCTTCACAATACCATCATTGGTTTGTAGGGCGATCCCAAATTTTTGATGATTAACATTCTCGACGACCCAGCGGTGATTATTATTTTGTTTTTCGAGAAGGTTCTCGGATGTAGAACACTTGTTTAGCTTGGGAGGCAAATATGAATTGATCGTCTTTGTCCCATTCACATTCTGTGTTGATACTAATGATATTATTGTCGTATGAAACACCCCTTCAAGTATCAAACCATTTGCAATGAAATAGGACAGTTGAATACCCATTTGCATAATGTAATTCAATAATCTCCTCAACTTTCCCATAATATTCTCACCATTCTCTCCCTCTACTAAAACACCGGAGTTTTGCGTTATACGTTGCGCGTCACAATCAACTACCATAAACCTAACACCGTTGATTATGCAAGCAGTGTAAGTATAGGCATTTACATCCGCACCCATTGAAAGAGCATACAACTCTTAGTGAATTTTGGAGAATTTGTATTTCATCGAATAAACCTAAGAAAATTTAGACAACACGTGTTAATATGATTACCTAACAAAACATAGTAACACGTGTTAGATATAGATTACCTTCTCGAGGAACCATGTTGGAAATTTGATTTAATATCCTCATATGGACATTCAGATTTAAATTCACTACAATATTGATAAAAATATACAATATTAAGTGAGAAATGAAATATACTTAATAAATGATGCAAAGTTAAAGATAGAAAATTTTACTTCATATAATCACTGACTTCTTGACAGCTATCGAGCACAAACCATCCTAACTTAAGCTTTTCACTTGGAGAAAGATATTTCATCTTTGTTGCACTAACCGAACGACATTTAGACTCAAATGCATACACATTTCTTTTTGGATAATGACATCCTCGTTTCTGTCAGGGCGATTAACCGAGTCTCGACATCTCGAAGGTATCTCGAACAAAAATGATAGAGCTTCTCAGCAACATAACCTTCAGTTATACAACTTCTAGCCTTGCTTTGTTTCTGACATAATTTTTAGTTTTTTCATATGTCTTTCAAAAGGATATATCCATCTCAAACATACAGGACCATCATGAATTGCTTCATCAGGTAAATGCAAACTAAATGAACCATAATATCAAAAATGCCGGAGGATAGATCAACTCTAACTTGCACAATATTTAATAATGACATCCTTAGCTTTCTTCATATCCTCGACCAATATATAAACGTAAAAAGATCAACTATTGGTGTATAATTATATTTGGTGAAAAATGATCTAACCCTAATCGGTATTAAATGCTGTTATGAGAATATGACAATCATGAGATTTCAACCAGTAACATTAGTATTGTTATCTACCACTCTCTTCCTGATATTAGATCCGAACCCATCAGGCAATTAACATCCTTTATAAACTCACAAAATAACTTTCGATCACTGATCTTCAGTGAGTATTTTGGTGTGGACTACACCACTTGCCATTCTTTGTTTCCAACCACTGTTCTACTCCGAATATCTAGATTTTTCAAGTCATCGCGTGCATTTGGCGTATCTTTGCTCTTTTCATTCATTAGAAGAGTACCCAACAAACTGTCACACATATTTTTCTCGATATGCATCACATCTAGGTTGGGTTTAGCTACAGAGAAGACCAATACTTAAGTTCAAAAAATATGCTTCGTTGGACCAGTTCAACTCAAACTCCTCCCGCTTGATTTTACACCTCAAAATCGGGATGTTTACCGGCAAACGATGGCGTAGATGACTAAGTTGAGCTTCTATGTCAGTATAATTAAATTGTTTCGGAGGGGCTCTGTCTCGGGTTCTCCGTAAATTCTAAACTTGTTCTCCATCATAGTTAGAATCTAAGAATCGCTGATGACCAACATATACAACTTTATTTGTAAACACGCATAGAAGGAGTGTCTTCATTACAAGTTGGGCATGCTTTGTAACCCTGCCCGCTCCAACCAGATAAACTATTACGAGCTGGAAAGTCGTTTATAGTCCATAACAAAGCCGCTTTCATTGTAAAGAACGTGTTTGTCGCCGCATCTTTAGTACATACGCCTGACATCCACAACTGCTTAAGCTCATCCACCAACGGCCTAAGAACACATCCATGTCTTTCCCTGGTGATTTAGGGACAGGAATCAACAATGACAACATAAATGAGGACTCTTTCATGCATAACCACGGAGGCAGATTATATGTGGTGAGTACAACTGGCCACGTGCTATGAGTCGAACTCATGTTACCAAATAGATTAAAACCGTCGCTGCAAGCCCTAGGCAAACATTTCGCGGTACCCTCGGGAAGGTCGGTTACCTTATGTCAAAATCTTTCCATGAGGTACCATCAATAGGATGACACATCTACCCTCTTCTGATCGTCCGATACTATGCCAAATCATATCTTTTGCCGTGTGCATTGAAGAATACAATCGTCATAGTCTCGGGTTTAAAGGAAACCATCATAACACCTTGTGAGGTAACTTTTTGCCCTTTGTATTTGTATCAACCCACCTACTCTCACTACAACGGGACATTTTCTAACAAAAGGTTTTTTCCCCAGAAAAGAGCACAATCATATTTGCACACATGTATCGACTCATATCCTAAACTAATCTTTTTTAATGTTCTTTTGGCTAGATAATGAGAATTGGTGATTTATTACCCTCAGGATGTGAAGATTGTAACAACTCAAGAAGCTCATCAAATGAGCTATTAGTCCATTTATTCTTCACCTTGATATGCATAAGCTTTGCTAAAATAAGAGAAGAAAACTTAGCACAACCCGGATATAATTCTGATTGAACTTCCTCTAACAAGTTCTCAAAATCATCATGGATACCACTACTCTCCTCCATAACATCTTCGATGACGTCAGCCATTTCCTTTGTGGCGCAACGTCATCTACAACTACAACTTTAGGAATTAACTTTCACCGTGATAGATCCAATCTTTGTACGACCGGCACATGCCCCATATTTCTAAATGATATTTCATTTTAACTCATCCTAATAATACGGTATTCTGACATTTCGTACATGGACATCGAATTTGTCCATAACTGTCGATAGAGATTCGCACATATATTAAAAGAGTTGAGTCCTTGTTGATACTCAAGTGATCTACGGTTCGGATTAAAAAACTAACTTTTATCGACAGGCATGATTATGGAACTATAAAATATATTAGGATTTAAGTGGATGAAAATTATCGACAAATATTAACAAAAGGAATTATTAGCTCGTGATTATTAGAATGAAGTAACGAAACCTAAAAGCTCATAAATAAACAATAAGGAATTACTATAAAAGTCAAATGATAATATACATTATTACAATTGTTTTTCATAATAACTAACTAATTTTGTTTAGTCAAATTAAAGTCCAAAAGATTCATATAATTAACAGATAATTCATACAATTAATAACATCTTAGCATAACTAATTTAAAACCTAATAACACAACTATTAAACAAACTAATTTAAAATATGCAAACAATTAGCATACAATTAGCATAACTCATACAATTAGCATAATTCATACAATTCATACCAAATTACTAATATTATAGCATAATTCATACAACTAAAACCTAATAATTAAGACAACTAATTTAAAATATGCAAACAATTAGCATAAATTCTAAAAGAAAAAATTAGAAAAAAAAACCTCAATAGCAGCTTCGAACACAAGACGATTTAGCAACGGTAGTATACGCGTGACGGTTGACAGTTGAGCTAGCTAAACATCATATACATAGATCGGTGAAAAATCATCAGAAAACCATGAACAATTATGACGGCCAATGAAATGACACAATAGTTTTAGTTGCACCGATTCATAGTTAATTAACTGCCAAACAATTACCAAACAAATATGCTCGATATCTAGTGTTATTATTAAACTAATACATAAGTCATAAGTTACATAAAATCCTAAATCGACCAAGTTAAGTTTATATCATTATATCCAACATTATTTATCAAATAACACAACTAAAAAACCATTTTCCACCGATACATTATTTACCAAACAAAAAGTAGAACCACAGATTGAGAATTCAAAAGGGTAGGCTGCTATACCCACTTTTTGAATACCTTATCTTATATATGAAAATATATTACATAATTGTTTGTTTAAGAAAAATTCGGCAGCATTTCCTCTTAGCTCCAAGTATATAGAAATATACACCAAGGAGCAAAGAGAAAATGACCAAATTTTTCTTAAACAAACAATATCTAATACACATTCATATCCTAAACGAGATAAAATATTCAAAAAGCAGTCCCAAAACGGGGACAACCCGAAATTAATTACTAAATCAATTTCGGGCGGTTATTTCTAAGCTCATGGTTATTAGAATGAAGTAACGGAACCTAAAAGCTTATAACATACAATAATAAGGAATTACTATAAAAATCAAATGAAATGCAACATTGTTTGAACAAATTAAAACATTATTACAATTGGTTCAACTAATGTCACGTTTCTTTTGGTTTTCTTAGTAATTGCTTAGTCTTGTTTATTATAACATCTATGATAGTGAAATATTATTTGGATAATATAAATAAACAATAATATAAACAATTTTATAAAGGTATATAATACAAATTGATACATTAATCAACAAGAATCACGTAAATTAACTTCTAAATAATCACTAAATATCTCAATTACCTTAAAAGATATCTAAACAATTTTTAATCAATTTTAAAAACTAAATAACACCATCGAAACAATTTTCAACCATTTAGACAACTAGTTTACCAAACATCAAATGCCCAATTAATTTTTAATCAACTAAATAGAAAATACCCAATTCATTTAATTCTAACCTACAAAATACATAAATAATTCATCAATAAGCATAAACTCTACATATATTATATGCTACCCACAAATATATTTAGTTCAAACCTACAAATACATAATTACATCTATTTAATGTTTACCAAGTTGGTGTTTGCACAACAAACAAAAAACATTAAAAAAAGTTACCTTAAACTCAAGCAACTAGAGGTGGTGGTGGCGGTGACTTCTGGGAGACGAGAGCCAACTCGGTGAAATGGTGGAGCCTATTTTGAGGACTCAAGCAACTAAGTTAGTGATTCACTTAACACAAAATAATATAAAGAAAAATTACCTCAAGAAACTAAAACGACACTTAGAGGTGGCGGTGTGACGGTGGCGATGACGTTGGCTTCCGGCAGACGGGAGGCGGCTCTCGGTGGAATGGTGGGGGAGGCCGAAAGCTAGGTGGTGATGGTGGGGTGTTGGGGACCCGATCCGCGAGGTGGTGAGGGTGGGGTGTTAGGGAGCAACCTCCGGGTGACAATGGTGACAGTGGGGTGTTAGGTAGCGACGGTGGAGTTGCTAAATTTGACCGAAAATCATCAGGGTGTTAGAGGTGATGGTGGTGTGGAGTTGTGGAGGGAAGAATGGAGATGTGGAGGGAAACCGAAGGAATATCTCAGTTCTGAAGCAATAGCGGCGACAATTCGCCGCTAATATTGTCACCGCTATTGATACATTGTACGATGGGCCGTTGGATCTGTTTCTAATGAACGGCCAGATCTAGTTAAGTACAAGTGAAACGGATCCGAGGCAATAGCGGCGACTTGTCGCCACTAGTAAGTCGCCGCTATTGGTCCAAGTCGCCGCTAATATACTCGCTGCTATTGCTCAAATTTCTTGTAGTGCATCCTCTCAATCATCCAGGCCCTGACCGTGAGGGAGTATAAGGAGATCCAGGAAAGGCTCAACCACTACATAAGGTTGAGTTCTATCTCTTGGGAAGAAACTGATAGAATTAAAATACATTGACAATTCTATCACCCTTCTCTCAAGAGAAGCTTTCCTTGATCTTCCCACTGGAACCCTGGACCAGGCTCTCATTCTTCTCACTCTTAACCAAAGTGTCCTAACTAATGAAGAGAAGAAGCTGAAGATGAAACTGGGACTCTACTAGACCCTATGAAGGTATATGACTTCCCTACCACTCCTAAAGTTTCTAGGAGCTCCATAGTCCAGTGGAGGTTCGATGAAGCTTCAGGAAGTTTTAGGCTGTTAAGAGAGAATGGTATGATCAACATATAGGACACAGCCCAACTGCTACACAGCAGTAGATTTGATCTTGCTAAATTAGCAGACATACCATTCTCTAATCCATTCAATCCTGCTATTGCTTCTCTTACTAGAAATCACATAAGCAACATGAGAGAAGCAGAGGTGAAGAAAAGAGAACAGGCAATAAAGGAGGCAACCCTTATCAAAGGGAAGATATTTCTACAAATGGTCCAAGGACCAGCCTTTGAGCCTATAGTTAGATGGGTGTATGAATCCAACACCCATCAACAAACTCTTTATAGGGGGATTACCACCGGATTCATGTTGTCCAAAGTAAAAGAATTGATTTGTTATCTAAGGAAGAACTGAATCAAATCCTCACCATTACCACAGAAGAAAACAAAGAAAGAGTGCAGACTTTCTAGCATTGGTGAGGGAAACTTTGAAGAAGAAGGATAAGTGAATGTTTTGGTAGCATCAGCCTAGGGGGAGTTTGTTGGGTCTGATAAGGCTGGAGCAACCAAAACAAACACTTAAACTTGATTTTGGTACAATAAATGAAGGACTTCCAAAGACAAAGCTGTATTTTCAAAGACAAGTCTACCACTTCTGAAGCCAAGAGTAGAACAACTTCCGAAGAGAAACTTAGTCTTCCCAGACTAAGTTTACTCTTCAGAAGTATAAAGAAAACAAAGACTGAAGCA
>CM044007.1:21893180-21950680 GCA_024085815.1 Flaveria linearis | reverse complement strand
GCGCGAGGATAGCTTTCAAAGCAAGAGACCTAAGTAAGTCAGCAAGTGGAGACTCAAGTAGACCGATTATTATATCTGAAAATTCTAAAGGTTCCATTGCGGTTGTAGACTCTAGCCCTGTCCAAGAAGGTTATAAACATTAATTTCCCCATTTTTTTCAACTTTGATTATCTATATATTTTCATTCATTGATTCGTTAATGATCCCTACTAACATTCTTATATGTATCTATTCCAAAACAGCGTGCCCTGATCGACATACTATTAATATCCCCGAATCATCGCCACCTAAACGCTACACCAAAAAAAATGATAGGTTTTGTATACTTTTTATATTTTGAAAAGTAAACATAATGTTTCATTTAGAATCATATCAAAAATTATATTACCCATATTGTAATGCAGCTAAAGAGGTGCTCGAAAAGGTTAATCGGAATGAATCACATCCTGAAGAGTCTGTCTCTAAACCCAGAATTGAAACGCAAGCTCCCTCAGGTTATCATTTTTATTATTCTAATAATATTTTTGTTCCTAACTTTCCATTGCGGTTGTAGACTCTAGCCCTGCCCAAGAAGGTTATAAACATTAATTTACCTATTTTTTCAAACTTTGATAATCTATAATTTTTCATTCATTGATTCGTTAATGATCCCTACTAACATTCTTATATGTATCTGTTCCAAAACAGCGTGCCCTGATCGACATACGATTAATATCCCCGAATCATCGTAACCTAAACGCTACACCAAAAAAATGATAGGTTTTGTATACTTTTTATATTTGGAAGAGTAAACATAATTTTTCATTTAGAATCATATCAATAATTATATTACCCATATTGTAATGCAGCTGAAGAGGTGCTCGAAAAGGTTAAGCGGAATGAAACACATCATGAAGAGTCTGTCTCTAAAACCATAATTGAAACGCAAGCTCCCCCAGGTTATCATTTTTTTATTCTAATAATATTTTTGTTACTAACTTTCAAAGTTTAGCATAGTCTAATTATTTATCATGGTTTTTGGTTCTGGATGTTCTAGTTTTATGTTATAGTAAGTATAATGAATCTAGAATTAATTATTTTATACAATGTCGTGTTTATTTCAGGCCATTCATTATCATCTCGCATAATTACTTCTGATAATACTACTCCAAGACGTTATACGAAGGCAATGATTGGTAATTTTCATTTTTGGGTTTCATCTGTTTCATACCTCTTACATTCTATGTAAGTATTATATCAATTTTATTTTTTCATCTTTATGTAGCCTAGGAGGTTCTAGGAAAGGTTGCTCACCATCAAGGCGAAGCTCATGAGACCATCTCCCTAACTGATTCTGATAAAAAGAAAGATGTTAATGTTAACAAGAGGAAAAGCAAGATGCCTGATTCTCCAGGTAATGAATGTTATGTTAACATATTATAGTAGTATGGAAGGTATGAATTTTTTTTAAACTTGTCAATCTGCAAACTGTTTTAGGTTATTTTTTTTTAAAGTGCATTTCCTTTATACTTTTTTAACTGTTTTGGGAGATGAGTTTAATGTAGTAGTATAGAAGTTACCATTAGCTAATGTTCAAACATAGTTTATGTTTTTAGTAATTAGTACCAAAAAGCAAATGATTATGTATTGTTGTAATATTATTATTGTTTATATTAATTAAAACAAAAAGGATTTAGTTACAAGTGAGCCAGCGCTTCCTTGATTGATGCAAATTACCATATTATAATTTAGTTGCATGTTTCAGCTTGGTATCATGATATTAATTTTTAATGTGCCTCTAAATATATATTTTCGTAAATTTTTAATCTAAGAGCTTTGTATGTTTGATTAGCACAGATTATGTCTTTGTTATTTGATGTAATATTCGTGATTTGTTAAGATTCTTTCATTATGATGCTTAAAATATAAAGTTTGATACTCAAGTCTATTTTTGTATTATAAAATTTATCATTATATCTCGTATGTGAATATTATGTCAATGTAGCCAAAAGGGTTCTCCGAAAGAGGGGTTTTGTTGAGGTTTAACCTAAAGAGGTTTTGACAGTACCTAAGCGAACTAAAAATAAGGCAATTAATGACAACAAGAGGAAGGGAAAGGCGCCTACTACTGCAAGTATTTATCTGTCTTCATTATTTTTAATTAAATTTGTTTTGTAGATGTTCAGAGCTTCAATTTCAGTCAATAAAATTTGTTTTCTATAATATATTGCTTATTAAGAGCACGAGTTATATACAAATTTTATGTGTAACTATTTTTTTTCTGTTTGATTGATTTTTTATTCTTGTTTCATATATCATCAATATCTTACATTGATTGTAAATGTGTATTTTATATTATACATATTGGTTTATATAATTCATGGTCGTAGATGATGTCACATATGATGTCAAATTAGAATCGTCTTCTACGGCTTTATTTAAGCAAAGTGATCATGTTTTTTAAATATTGAATGTGCAGTGATGCAACTAAGAATATATTTTGTTTCTATGTCCTCCGATAATATTTTATATGTTTTTTTCATTCGAGGTAAAGGTATTAAGGCCAAACCTATGAAGGGTGATAAGATATCTCCAATCACAAAGAAACAAAAGGGTGGAACAAAAAAATTCCCTTCCCTTCATGCACGTACCAGCCCACGAACTCTATGTCAAGCTCTGAAAAATATCGAATCATCTCAGGAAAATAGCCTGCGTGAGATAGGGTTTGAGCGAATGCGGTTCTTTAGTGTTGATGGGATTCCAGCTAGGCTTGCATATTTTGTTGTTGATGCATTTGATCCTGATTTGATGTCCATTCGTCTTCCTAATGCTCATATTCCAGTTACTGTCAATACAATACATGATGCCATTGGGCTACCTTTTGGAGGAAGAGACCTTACTGAGGTTGAAGATCCGGTTTCCTCACATGATGTTATTGAAGAATGGCTCAAGACATATGGTCGTAACAACCTAACAGCCAATGATATCATGGAAAATATCATTATAAATCAAAATAATGACCGTCAATTTCTGGTTGATATTATTATGTTGTTTTTCACTACTATGACTGAGTGCACAAAATCGGTCTCATCAACATCAAGCTTTTAAAGAGCCTTAACTTAGGATCTGGACTTGGTAATCTGGATTGGTGCGGATTGATACTAAAGAAACTTAAGACATGTAAAAAGAAATGGGTCCTCAACAAGTCTCGTCCCTTTAATGGTCCTGTGACTATCTTGACGGTACGATTTAACCCTATTTTATTTGTAACTGATTACTTTTTCCATAAAAAATTAAGCTTACTTATCAACTATATAACCAAGTCCATTATCGCAGTTAATTTACTTGGATGGAGTAGGGGTTGAAGGATTGCATAGAAATATTCGGCTTTTGCCGAGTTGTAACTGGACTTTGGGGAATATGCGAGTCCGTAAGGAATTGAGATCCGTAACGGGGGGTTTGGAAGGGGAAGGTTGGTTGATGGTAGGGAAGAAGGCCATATCATCTCTAAACAGGTATCATTTTTCTACTTATTCTAACATATTAGTTGTATATTATAGTATAAATAGGTTATTAACATAATTGCTTGAGTTACTTTAAAACGCTGATATTATTGTATAACTAAATTGCCGTATAATATCAATCTATTTTTTATCAATAATTTGATTTAAAGATGTGCTAGTTGTAGATTTGTGTGGGAATATTTTCTACCATATTTAATGAATAGTAGTTGTTGGTATCATGGATTTGTAAAGTTGAATATAATCTAATTTATATTTTATTTATGGTTTTTATTATATGCATTGTATATGTATACATATGTAATCTGTTTATATTTGTTCCATGTAACATGGATAGGAATCATGCATTACTGCACATATTTCTAGTCACCTTTTTCTGAATGATGAGCCATATCTTTTTTCTTATGTAGGAGTACAAAGACACTTTGGGCAGATACATTAAAAGGGTCATAACTATTAAGAACCTTTATTGAAATACATTAAGGGATGCAAGTAATGATTATCCCGAAGACGATGATTGGTCACATTTTCAAGAGGAGTTTAATGATTTATTCCAAAATGTTGAATCAGGAGTTCATCCTAAACAATCAGATCAAGTCCCTGTTCTAAGGGATATCCTTACCACCAAGACCACTGATAAGGATCATAAACAGCCGGATGAATCCAATAAAGAACAAGAGAAAATGCTTAATGAGACATCTGACGATGAAGCCTTCTGGTCTGATCCGGTGGTTACTGCTCAAATTATTGATCAGAAGGATCAAATAGAGAAAACCAAAGAGGATAAGAAAGAGACCATCGAAATGGGTTGTCCGTCATTCAGCTTGGGTCTATCCCAGTTATTTGATGAGGTTGCATCGATGCACGATGGAGATGATTTAGACAATGTTCCTTTAGCCGACCGGCTAAATGAAATGAAATCAAAAACTCCGTTGGTCCGTAAAAAGAGGATAATCACAAAGGCAGTTTTGGCCAAATCTCCTTATGTAAATCGTATTGTTGATGTGTCATAAAGAACAACGGCTTTAGAGGAGAAGATATGGCGATATCTGTTTGGCCGAACCGATACGGACAAGTAAGCATACTTACATTATTTTGTACAATGTGATTGAATTACATTTGTATCTTAAGTATGTTCTTTGTTCCTGTTATATTCCTTATGCATGCCAAATTAAAATATATGCATATATGATCACAGTTTTATATTTTCCAAGGTGATTGTGTATGTTTTAAGAAATGCATTGCAGCTAAGTTTGATATTGGTTATTCTTTATTTCCTTTATGTAGTAATATCATTTTTCATACGAAAGAAGGCGTTCAAATGGATTTTGAGTGTTTTGAGTCCCTGGAGCCTCAAAGTTGGCTGGTGAATGGTGTTATTGATTGTTGGGCTGTTGTATTGAACCATGAGGAGGCATTTAGATCTGCTGAATCTCCCCATATCCTTTTCTACACGACTGATGTAGTAGTAAGTTACTGTTGCAAATTTCTTTTCTATTAGTATATGTTAATTTGTATGAATTTTAATGTTGAACATTAATTATCATGTAGTCTCTAGGGATGCTCCAGGAGGGGCAAATGACTGAGGATGCAAAGTTAGATGTATTCAAGCAAAGCATCTCACGTATTATTGACAGCAATGCTCAGCAATCAAACATTACTGAATTTGATTTCGTTTTCTTCCCTGTACATGATGTTAATCATTTCTACCTAATTTGTTTTGATCTTTCGAGCCCATCCCTTATTGTGATAGATAACATATCACCCTATAGTTCCTGTCACACCCTCAAATTCCGGGTCTGGAATCTATCACGGAGGGGTGAGCAAACAGGATCGAACACAGTAGTTACACATGAGATGCAGTTATCTATATGATAAGTTTTAGATAACCAATCCATTATTATTCAGAGCATTAGATTTTATACGCAGCGGAAATAAATATATAATTATTGTTTCATAACAATACGTCTAATCATGTCTTATCAATAACCAATATGTATCTGGAGCTCTTATATGATCCTACGTGCATGTCCATAAGCTCCTAGTAGATACCTGAGAATACATGTAAATCAAGTGTCAACACAGGGTTGGTGAGTTCATAGGTGAGTAAAACATATTTGATAAATCATCAATTATCATTCAAAGAAGGGTTTATTGTAAAAGTGTGAGTTTAAATTACTCACCGGTATATGAATAGCCTGTCGGAACCCTTTTTAATAAGGTGAACCCGCTATCCTACATACCCACTATGTACAAGCCCAACAAATCCTTCACATAGGATTTGCCCATGTATCATAGTTTATCATTTCTATGTACAAGCCCAACAAATCCTTTACATAGGATTTGCCCATGTATCATAGTTTAATATCATTTTCATGTGTATATTATGTTATTTATAATAATTCAAATCAGAGGGCGCGAATCCTCTCTTTACATTTATCCTCATATGGGTTGTAAGTGGAACTATAATGGCAAAACTTATATAGCGCACAATCTGTCTTCTCACACCAGAATAGTCATCCCGAATGACAGCGAGATCTTTGTGCATCTGATAAGGACCACATGTCCAAACCTTTGTGGGGGTCAGTCACTCCCCGATAGTACTATCCAAAAGATCCCTGCCTTGTTTATAGCCCAGTTTACAGAGAAGGATTTTCATATATAACCATATGTAATCATAAATGTGATCAAACTATTATTTAGCATAATACACAAACATAATTTGTAATTTTAATTACAACATGTATTCCAGCCCCAAAATATTTAAATGATTAAAAAGGGGTACAGTTAAGTATGAATTCACCTCAGTCCTTGTGTGGTGTTGACAAGCTAGTAAATTCCTCCTAAGGAATTATAATTCACATAAGCAAACAAATACAAATCCATAACCTAAATAAGTTAGATCTTGAACCTGGCGTTCAATTGATCTAAGGTTTGGTTTTCGGGGATTTGTTATAAACGTATAACTAATCATTTATTTATCTTTGTTAATTCATTAATATCTAAAGATTTATATTTCATAAAATTTAATTAGTTTAATAATGATTTTAACATATCATTATGTTCTAAATAATTTTAGACATTATTTAAACATGCAAGTTTATATTTAATTTTTGTAAGATTTTATAAATATTTAAATTTATAAAATCTACTTTGTGTTTATTTTATCATAATTAATCCATAACTAATAATATAATGTCTATTAATAATTTGATGATTTAAATCATTATTTAGAATCCATTTTTATAAAAATAACAATTTATAACCTTTGTAATATTTATATAAATAAATAAATAAATAAGGTTTTTTTAAAGAAATAATTTTCCAGAAAATATTATATAACTTCTGAAATAAACAAAGTTTATAAAAATTATTTTTATGATTTTTAATAATTTTTCTGTATTTTTAAAAGGCTCAAAAGGCTTAAAAAAATAAATGTTGAGGACAGGTTCGAAACCGTGACCTCATGGATGGGATGAAAGCTTTGAGCCGGTGAACCAAAGGCACATAGCCGCACTGGAACTCGGTTTCTTTTTCTTTTAAACACAACTCAAAGCCTTTCCCCAATCCACCAAGAACCCTAATTCGAAGATCATCAAATTGATCATTGATTCCAATCTGTTATCAATTATATTCATGGGGCTTTTGATCCCCATGAAGAATCGAACATGTACATGTATTTAATTACCTAAATGATGATGTTTTGAAGTGAAACACCTCGATGAACAGCCGCGACAGAGACCGAGCTCAATTGAGGTTCAAATGATGATTTTAATCCAATTAAATTTGTGGCTAGCTTCATGGGATGATCTTGATGCAAAGCCCCCTTTCAATTTCGGTTTATATTGCCTCTAAGACCACTGTCAACTAAGTTGCAGGTCGCGGATGAACGAGACAGTCGAATAGTGTAATTTCGTGTATTTCAGGTGCAATTCAATGTACCATTAGTTTAGGAATCTTATAGTCGATAGATTGAATTACTTTAATTGAATTATTGTGATGTTTAGTGCGTGTTAGTAGTGGGTGTCGTCCGAAGTGGGTTAGGTAGACCGATTGCACTCAAAATTTTCAATTGAATCGAGGGACCAGTTCGAACCAAGCATGATATGTTGTCGGGGATAATTTATTGAGCTAAAACCGCGTATTTTGGACGTAGTGGGTCGCCGGAATCGTCACCGGAGAGTGACCGGAGTTTTAGGATTTAAATTTAAAAAAAAAATTCTAAAACTTATTTATAATTATCTTATGAATAAATAATAATAATAATAATAATAATCATAATGTAAATAATAACAATAATAATAATAATAATAATAAAATTTATTATTATTAACTAAACCCTAAAAGTTTGGGTGAAAAATGTAAAATCTTAAAACTTGTTTTAGGTACTTTTAACATGAAATAATAGCTTGAATGTTGAGGGACCATTTCTGTAAATTTCTAAAAACCAACCGCCCTTCCCCGTCGACCCCTTATTGTGATAGATAACATATCACCCGATAGTTCCAAGGCCGAATTCCCAAATGGATCTATCGCATTGGTGGTTGAGAACCGTGATGGGAGCATTTCCACCCTTATTAAGGATGAGACTCCCACTATTGTTAAATACGTAAGCAAACTTTTTATTTTGATATTATGTTGTCTTTTAATGATTGAAATTGATAGATTTTAATTGTTTATATTTTTAATTTAAATCTTCGTAGCGTTCAATATTTGCAAAATATCTGGAGTATGTTGGTCATCCAGCAGCTGTGAAGATGAAAGATGCACAGATAATTAAGCCGGTTCTTAGTTGGGCGACGAAGAAGAACTTCAATGATTGTGGCATCTTCTTGATGAGGCACATGGAAACATTCAAAGGGATTTCAAGGGAGTGGGTCAACGTTTTCGAGGAGGAGGGGAGGAGACAGAAAACGCAGATTCGGAGGTTGCGATGCAAGTATGCTGCCAAGATTCTTTTATCCGAGGTTAATGTTTATAGGCATGAAGTAACCAAGTGTGTTGAGCGAATTTGGGAGGAAACTCAAGCTATGAAGGCGACCGCTAGAACCAACAAAAAAGCATCATCCAAGTCTGTGGCAACGCAGAAGAAAGTTACGGCTGCTGTGAAACCTAAAAAATGATTATATGTTAAGACATGGTTAGTTAGATGTTTTGTGGATTTGTCATATCCTTAGGTTGATCTTTACCGGGAACTAACTTTTGTTTACAATTTGCATCTTTTTGAATATCCCAAGTGTTGAATAGCTTTTTTTTTTACTTTTCATGAAAAAGTTAAGTAATTGTTATAGTGTTTTTTATGTTATCCTATTATAACACTTGTTTTATTATAATTTTTTTGTTAATTTTTGGTAGGCTAGGGATATTTTAATTTATTACTATATATGTTCTTAACTTAATCACCTTTGTATGCATGGTAATTTTTGTGAAGAAATGCATAATATGTGGATGTCTCACTAAATACAAAACATGTGCGGTAATGCCCAATATGCAGAAACAACTTTTTTTTATATATTATTTATAATATTTTAAAATATTGATGATAATTGCAGTAGTTCTCAATTTATTTATATTCAAATAAATTATGTTGTCTTATTTGTTTGATAAAATTTTAAATTCTTATGATTATTTACGATATCACCATTATTTATTAATGATCCGATATTTATATTATGGAGAAACAACTTATAGAGATTTATCATTAATGTTCAAAAAGTTTTATGCACTAAATTCTACGTTGCACATTTCAATTAATGAGTGATCATGCTTTCTTTACTGATATATGAGTAATCATAAGTTTTATCAACGAATATTCATTCATGTATCAATCAAACTCACGGGTAATACCACATCCAAGAAAACAATATATAAATTAAACATGAAACTTAAGTTAACGTTTGGTTTCCACATCATTCACTCTTTCAAGTCCCAATTTTTTGTTCATACAAAGATTCAATAACCCAATTCACCTAAATTTTATCACTTCATATCTATGTGGCCTTTCTTGGTGGTCTCCCGCGTTTCTTCTTTTTGAGATCTTCATTTTTGTTGATTTTTTTGGGTTTAAGTCACAATTTCGAGAATCATGATACACATACTCATCGCACATATTGCAATGTCTTAATTTTTTTTGGATTTGTTGACAGCCTTTTCTCCCGGCCTTATCATTCGTTTGTTGGTACCACAACCCTTATTCCTCGCGCCTTGTGGTACAGTAACTGTCACCTTATCCGGGGATTCAGTATCAAAAAATGTCTTGAATACTTCCCTGTTGCTGTTTTCCACCGGTTCATCTGGAAACATCTTTTCTATTTCTTCTTCCATTTTATTTAGTTTATCCACAAACAGCCTCATCTCAAAGACATCCCCCCTTAACCTTGCAGCACACTTCTCCACATACACTCACTGCTTTACAAAATAATTCTTCACGCTCATCCTTCTCCCCCGCGTTAGATGCTTGCATCATTGCATAGTTCTCAGAAAGTGAATCTTGTCTCCATCGTTTCAGAACATATTTATTTGGTATGGTATCAATCCCCATATACTTTAACACACAGAATATGTGTCTGCACAAATATCCAGTCCTCCCAAAATTTAGACAAGAGCAGTCCATCTTTTCGCCACTGATATTTATAGTAACCTGCTCAATGTCAAAAATAGATATACATTTAGATATTCAATTGTGGTGAGATGTAATATCATATTATTTGATGATTTAAGAATAAGATTCAGATTCATGAATACCTTAAAATCCTCCATGGAATTCAATATTTTGTCCTTATGCGTCACTGTGAATACGTCAATTCCATCTTTGTTGGTGAAACTTTTAATTGCACACGTCACGTCACCCTTTAAAATTTCCTTTCTGACTTCTAGAAATACTTCACGCGTATATACCTTTGCTGCGTACATCTCCAATTTTAGATTGGTCTTAAAAGATGGTTTGCTATCCTTTGGTGCATGTTCAAGTTTTTTCTGCTTGTATCATTGTTCATCCATAGCAGCCTCAAAACTAACCATGAATTGTAAAAACATGTTTTCTGGATTAGCATATATCCTAAAAAACGTGTTTGCGCTCTCTGATCTTGATGTTGTTTTCATCAAACAACACATGGGCAGATCTCTGAAAAATCCTGGAATCCACCGTTCTCTTATATCATACATATTTGTAACCACTTGTTGTCATGCAACCTGAAGTCATCCACAATCTTTATCCATCCAGTCTCAAATTTAGATGGTGTGAGATTTGTGTTCCAAACTAGTTTATTGATACGCTTTCTCAGATCCGTATTTGCCAAAACATCTCCCGAAATCTGTTTATGTTGGACAATATATTATAATAGCAATATGTTTATTCATAATATTATTAAACCACTTATCCAAATACATCAGCTAAATTTAATATTATTTACCTTTATTGGCAACTTGTCCATTATGTGCCACATGCATAATCTGTGAGATGATTCTGGAAGGACTGCCTCAACTGCTACCTTTATTGCAGGATCTTGATCAGTAAGAACCAGCTTAGGTTGCTTGCTGTGAGCATATTTGAATGCTTCTAAAATCCATTTGTATGATTCAATGTTCTCCCTCTTAATTAAAGCTCCTCCAAATGTAACGCTTTTTGTGTGGTGATCAACTCCTGTGAATGGTACAAACACCATCTTGTACCTTCATGATCAACCAAATTCTAAATTATTCATTTAAGAATATTAAACAAATTAAGTAACAATAAAAGTATGATTGATAATAGTTATATCTGTTCATACGGTAAGTTGCATCAAATGCAAGTACATCTCCAAATGCTTCATAATTTGATTATGCAATTTCATCCACCCAAAATAATGAAACCAATTCATTTTTTTTCCTTTTTGAAGTCAAATGCATACTTTGGATTATTTTTTTTCCTTTTTTCCATTCTGTTTATTAACATTTGCATCTCTTGATCCAATGTAAACGTTCATATCTCGCCTAAAGTTTCTGAAATCTTCAACATTCTCATTCACCTGGCTATGTCCACTACTAGACTATGTTCTAAGTCTGTAAGCAATACTTGGTCCTATATTACTAGTTGACAGTTTAAGGATATACCTTTTTTTAGCGTATTGTAGTTTTCTTCTTGCCTTACTAAAGTACTTTTTACCATCATCTAATAGTTCGTGATTATGTGCCTCGACAAAGTCATACAAACAATAATTTGTTGTTCCCGGCATGACTCTAAACTTCACACTTACTTGGCAATTTGTAACTTTAAAGTTGCTCATACGTTTTGAACATCCTCCTTGTTTTTGTTCCAGATTGTCATATGGAACTGTCTTTGACTTTCCATATTTATGACATACTATATAACGATGGGTGATCTCTCCTTTAGTTCGTTTCACTGTCCCCCTTCTTGTTGAAAAACCAACATCATCTGAATAGCAGTTATACATCTTCTTTGCTTCCTCGTAACAAGAGTAAATAACACCAACAACTGGCTTCAGTTCTTCTGGTACTATAGGGATCCAATATGTCGATCCATTCGGTGAGTGAATAATGGATGTGTCGCCTTCTTCGTTAGCTTGCTGATCTACTGTCACCAAAAATTTAGAAGTCATATAATGATACTCATTGCATTATCATTATAGTGTGTAATAAACAATATATTAAAATAAAAGTAGTAAAATTTATCAATTTTATTGTATTTTGTACGACCTTTAAATTCTAATTTGTTATTATAATATATTATATATATATGGTTTGATATTTTTTGATGTTGTATTTCATAAATCACCGTTTGTTTTACATACTGAAACAAAGTTCCTATTTGGATTATATGCATATATGCATATTTTTCAACTTTTCTACTTTTTTATGATAGGTTTCAATCCACTATTCATATTTCCGTGATACAGTCCAACATATTTGTAACACCCGTATTTTTTTGAAGGAAATAAAAGAATAAAAGAGAAAGAAAAAGGAAGGAAATGAAAGTCAACTTAAAGTGGAAGGGTTAAAAGTGTAAAAAGGGAAAAAAGTGATAAAAGTTGGTGAAAAAGGTGGTATGGCCGCCCATTTATTTTGCACAGCATCTTTTATTCGGAAATCCTAGAGAGAGAAAGAGCAGAATCGAGTTTTTGAAGAAGGAACAAGAAGTTCGAAGTATCTGGTGTTAGAAACGTTCGGGAAGTTCAAGGAAGAGTATAAAACCCGAAAACAACTAAGGTGAGTTTCTAGATTCCCCTTTTTACATGTTTTATACGATTTTGGGGCTGGAAAATACATGTATGTATGTTTTTATGAGATTGGGTATTTTACTCGTATGTTCATGTGCATGTGTATGTGGGTGGGTATGTTTTGGGCAAATATAATGTTATGGTTATGTTAAGTTCATGCCTAGAATAGTATGTGTATGCTTAGAACTAGGTAATATGATGCTTGGCACTGAAACCGACTTAGAAACATAGTTAACAGGTTGATAATGCGCCTACATAAGGCTAATGCGCTTGAATAGTTTTCATGCTCCCAGGATTTTGGACCAGGAGTTTAAGTGTTGGGGCTCATGCACCCCAACAGTACTCATGCACCCCAACAGTGTTCATGCGCCTGAAAGGCTCATGCGCTAAGTGTTAGCTGCTAAGTGTTGGGATGGAGCGCCTGCATAGTGGAAATGCGCCCAGACAGGGCTCATGCGCCCAAATAGTCCTCATGCGCCCAACACTTAGAATTAGATGCAGAATTGTCGTGGGAGTCTGTGCATTTAGGGTTTTGGACAGATGTTGACTAAGGTTTATTTAATGCATATGATTATGTTTGATTGTCATTATAACCCTTATTACCAATATTATTATTATTATTATTATTATATATATTATTGTTATCATATTTAATAATATTAACATTGTATGACTCTACGTAGTATGATCATGATCGAGACAGAAATTATTATCATTAATAAAGTAAAAGATTAATGATAAAGAAAAGTGGAACGTAAACGAATGAACGAAAGTCTTGCAAGCAAATGTAAAGAGGTGCACAGCCATGTAGTCGTTAGCTCAACTGTGATGCGGGTTAGCTACCCCGAAGGATGCACACAGGGTCAGTCTTTGAGATTGACAATGGTGAGCAACTCTATGTTGCAAAAGACCGAAAGACTTGCAATCCTTGAGATTGCTAATGGGTGAGCGACTCTGTGTCGCAAAAGACCGAAAGTCTTGCAATCCTTGAGATTGCTAATGGGTGAGTGACTTTGCGTCGCAAAAGATCGAAAGTCTTGCAATCCTTGAGATTGCTAATGGGTGAGCGACTTTGTGTTGCAAAAGACCGGAAGAATAATGGTAAAAGTATGAATTGAACGATGATGAAGATAATAATATTATTACCTAAGTGTACGTACGATGTGTGATCACATGTGAAAGTAAGGAACGGTTTTTGAATAAAAAGTGAAGTATTTTAATTATAAAACTAGAACTCACTCAGCAACGCTAACTTTTATGTATTTTCCAGTTGGCAGGTAAAACGTTGCTGAGGATGGCACGCGGGGATGGCTACTCGGTGGGACAAGACTGACATTCATTCTCCATAGATATCACTGTTGTTTTGTAATGCAGTTAAATCATTCTTTTGCAATCTGATTAAACTAAGGTGTATTTTTGGCAACAGTGTTTATAATAAAATGAATGGCTTTTGTTAAATTAATTCCGCTGCTTAAATTTATAATATGTAATGTTTTATGCTGTGAATGACCAACTGTGAGCGTCCCGGGAACGGGGCCTTACAAGTTGGTATCAGAGCCAAAGTTTAAGTGAAATGGGTAAACAATTTTAAAATAAACCTAAACTTAAACTGAAAATGGGACAGTTAGGGGGATGTCAGCCCGAGTAGCCACGTGCCATCAGGTATGTCTTTTATAAACGTTAGCTGGTATTATGTGCGTGTGCTATTTGACTTATGTGTTTCTAGTAGATCTAAATACTGATTAAGTCAGGATAGGAAATGCTTGGGGTGTGAAAAGTAAAGTAAGTGGCTAATCACAACTGGCCACTGTAATTAGGGACTTACTATACTTGACATAAACTGAGCTATTACCTTGAATGACTGTTTTAGTGTTTGAATCTTATAGTGCATAGGAAATGGCTGGGAAGAAACCTTCCAAGGCTTCTAGAGGTAGAGGTCGACCGCGTGTGACTAGGAGCAGTGCTAAAGCTCCTGAGACGACCCATGAGAACCCTGAGGTTCATGACCGGACTGAAGGAAACGAGAATGCCAGCCTGAACGCCTCAGCTCGGGAGGCGATTGCTGATGAGGTGCACCAGGTCATGCAGGCAGTCTTACCGTCTGTAGTGACTAAAGTTATTCGAGCTGTGAGGAACGAGGAGAGAAAGGAGAAGGAGGACAGGAAAGGATCGACTGGGAAGGAAAGCAAAGGAGAGGAGGAACGACCGGAGCCTGAGATAGTAGTTTCTGACGAGGAAGAGGAGGAAGCAATAGGGGTAACGACCAAGGGATGCAGCTATGGGGCATTCCAGAGGTGCAAGCCCCCTACTTTTGATGGCAATGGCAATGATGCTACCGCTCATCGCTGGGTGAGGGAGATGGAGGCAGTGTTGGAGTTAGTGAATGTCACGAAGATCAAAGGGTGAAGTTCGTGACTCACTCTTTTGTCGACTCGGCATTGTGTTGGTGGAACAATATTATCCAAGCTGAAGGTTCTAGGGCCATTGGCAAAATGCGATGGAACGAGTTGAAGAAGCTGGTGATTGAGGAATTTTGTCCTCACAGAGAACTCGATAAGATCGAGAGGGAGTTCCTACAACTCGAGGCGGGAACCATGACCCACCAGCAGTACACCACCAAACTCAATGAGATGGCGAGCCTGGTGCCGGATCAAGTGACGCCGATGTCTCGAAAGATTAACCGGTACATTTAGGGACTGCCAGCTGACATTCGTAGGCACTTGATTGCTGCTCGACCAAGCACTTTTAGGTTGGCAGTGGATTTGGCTGGGAGACTCTATGATGAGAGGGAGGTAACAGATGTGGAGGAGAGGAAGGCTGGTGGTGGTGACCGAAACTGGAACGGGAAGCGGTTTGGGCGTGGTGGTTTTACCCTGAACAACAAGAAGATGAGAATGGATGACCGTAGGGTGGGGTCATCAAGCTCGGGGCCCAAAAGGTGTGGCAAGTACGGGAAGGAGCATACAGGTGAGTGCAGGCTGGGGCTACGTGTGTTTCAAGTGCGGGAAACTAGGCCACATCTACAAAGACTATAAGGCGCTGAGGTGTTATACCTGCGGTGAGGAGGGCCATATGAGCAAGGACTGTAGGAGGCCGAGGGCGGAGAGTTCCGGGGCAAAGAAGACGACCGGGACTGAAGGGCAGAAGGCAAGTGCCAGAGCTTTCACCATGACCAGGGAGGAGGCTAGGACGGACCCCGATGTTGTGTCAGGTGCGTTTCTGGTAGATCAAACTTTTGCTTTTGTGTTATTTGATTCCGGTGCTAGTAGGAGTTTTATCTCTGCTATTTTCTGTGCTAAGCTGCCTGTTAGTAGTAGATGCATTGATGAGCCCTTTGAAGCTGAAACCGCTATTGGTAAGTCCACTAAAGTTACAGAGGTGTTAGAGGACTGTGCCATAGAGTTAGAGGGTCATAGGTTTGCTGCTAAGTTACATGTGATGCCCCTAGGTGGATTTGATGTAGTACTAGGGATGGATTGGTTGGCAACCTATGAAGCGAATATCGTGTGTTGAAAGAAGATGATTACACTGACGGCGCTTGACGGGAGTACGGTGATGATATACGGTGATCGAGTTATGACGATTCCGAAAGTGATTTCGATGGCAGTGGTGGGAAAGTGCACGAGACGTGGATGTAGCGCTTATTTGGCCTACGTGAAGGATGTGGACACGTCAACACCACAATTGTCCGATGTGCCGGTTGTGTGTGACTTTCCCGATGTGTTTCCAGAGGACCTATCGGGTGTGCCACCAGATCGAAATCGAATTTCAAATTGACTTGATACCTGGTGCCCAACCTGTCGCCAAGGCAATGTATCGATTAGCTCCGACTGAGATGAAGGAGTTAATGGAGCAACTGCAAGAATTGCTCAATAAGGGTTTTATCAGGCCGAGTATCTCTCCTTGGGGTGCTCCGGTCTTGTTCGTAAAGAAGAAGGACGGTAGCATGAGAATGTGTATCGACTACCGTGAGTTGAATAAGTTGACAATAAAGAATCGGTATCCGTTACCGAGGATTGACGACTTGTTTGATCAGCTCCAAGGTGCCAGCTGGTTCTCGAGGATAGATCTTTGATCTGGCTACCATCAACTGAAAGTAAAGGAGCAGGACATTCCTAAAACATCTTTCCGTACGCGTTATGGACACTATGAGTTTCTCGTTATGTCCTTTGGTTTAACCAACACGCCAGCTGCTTTTATGGATTTGATGAATCGAGTGTGTCAGCCAATGTTAGATAAATCAGTGATTGTGTTCATCGATGATATCCTGATTTATTCAAGGAGTGAAGAAGAGCATGCTGGTCACATTCGGGAAGTGTTAGAGACTTTGAGAAGGAGAAATTGTATGCTAAATTCTCCAAGTGTGCTTTTTGGCTACGCGAGGTGCAATTTCTGGGTCACGTGGTAAATGCTGAGGGAATCATGGTGGACCCGGCAAAGGTGGAGGCCTTGATGCAATGGAAGTCTCCTAAGATGCCGTCCAAAATTCGTAGCTTCTTGGGATTGGCGGGCTACTACAGGAGATTTATTCAAGACTTCTCCAAGATAGCCTCACCTTTGACCAAGTTGACTCGCAAGGATGTAAAGTTCGTGTGGGGTTGAGAACAGGAGGATGCCTTTGAGGAGTTGAAGACGAGACTAACACAAGCCCCTGTCTTGACATTGCCCGAGGGAAATGAAGACTTAGTGGTTTATTCGGATGCATCTTTTTCTGGGCTAGTTTGCGTGTTGATGCAACGTGGAAGGGTAATAGCCTATACATCTTAACAACTGAAAACCCACGAAGTCAACTATCCCACGCACGATCTAGAACTAGCCGCGGTGGTTTTTGCGTTGAAGATTTGGCGGCACTATCTATACGGGACGAAGTGCACCATCTTCACGGACCATAAAAGCTTGAAGTACTTCTTCGAGCAGAAAGATCTAAACATGAGGCAGAGGCGATGGTTGGAGCTCATAAAGGACTATGATTACGAAACCCATTATCATCCGGGCAAGGCCAACGTGGTGGCAGATGCCCTTAGCCGAAAGGAAAGGCCCGAGCCCTGGTGAAGGCTTATCAGCTAATTATGACCTCCGATGTGATGACACAGGTTAAGGAGTTTCAAGATGAGGCTTTGAATAAAGATCGTCTTAACTCCGAAAGGATGAGAGGTCTAGTTACAGAATTGGGTGAGAACACTCTTAGTGTTAAGACCCGATTCGGACGAATGTGGATTCCTCGATACGGGGATCTACGTGAAAAGATTATGGACGAGGCCCATAAGACTCGATACTCCATTCATCCCGGTGCTACCAAGATGTATCACGATATGAAGAAAGATTATTGGTGGCCGGGTATGAAACGAGACGTGGCGGAGTACGTGAGTAAGTGCCTTACTTGTCTACAAGTGAAGGCGGAACATCAGAAACCATATGGGAAGATCCAACCGTTGGACATACCCGAATGGAAGTGGGGCACATCACCATGGACTTCATTACTAAGCTGCCTCGCACGTCGAAGGGATGTGATACTATTTGGGTGATTGTCGACCGACTAACAAAGAGTGCCCACTTCCTACCGATCCGCGAGATGTATTCATTCGAAAGATTGGCGGATCTGTTCATCAAGGAGATCGTAGCTTGTCATGGCGTGCCGGTGTCTATCGTGTCGGATCGTGACACCCGGTTTACATCGAAGTTTTGGAGTAGATTCCATGATGCAATGGGGACGAGGCTACACATTAGTACAGCTTATCATCCTCAGACGGACGATCAGTCTGAGAGGACAATCCAGACAATCGAAGACATGCTTCGGGCATGCGTGATCGATTTTGGAGGAAGTTAGGACGACCACCTGCCGTTAGCAGAATTCTCGTACAACAACAGTTATCATGCCAGTATTGGCATGCCACCCTACGAGATGCTATAGGTAGGAGATGTAGGACGCCCGTATGTTGGGGAGACATTGGGAAGAAAGAGCTTTGAGGTGTCGAGGTGATCGAAGCTACGACTGAGAAGTTGGAAAGATCAAAGCCTTCATGAAGGCGGCGAAAGATAGACAAAAGTCGTATGCTGACAAGAGGCGAAGACCAATAGAGTTCAAGGTTGGTGATCGAGTCATGTTGAAGGTCTCACCTTGGAAAGGAATTATCCGATTCAGGAAACGAGGTAAGTTAAGCCCGAGATATATTGGACCTTTCCGAATCATCGCACGAGTAGGAGAGGTGGCCTATCGACTCGAATTGCCAGATGAGTTAAGTGGAATTAATCCCACGTTCCATGTATCTCATCTGAGAAAGTGCTTGGCTGGTAAGGACATGGTTGTACCACTGGAGGATATCGAGGTGGATGAACGGCTCAACTATGTAGAACAACCAGTGGCAATCATTGATCGTAAGGAGAAGAGGTTAAGGAATAAAATGGTTCCTCTTGTGCGTGTACAGTGGAAGCACAGAAAGGGATCCGAATCTACATGGGAGACTGAGGAAGAAATGAGACAGCATTAAGGAATAACAGGTTTTGGGGACGAAACCTATATAAGGGGGTGGACTTGTAACACCCGTATTTTTTGAAGGAAATAAAAGAATAAAAGAGAAAGAAAAAGGAAGGAAATGAAAGTCAACTTAAAGTGGAAGGGTTAAAAGTGTAAAAATGGCAAAAAGTGATAAAAGTTGGTGAAAAAGGTGGTATGGCCGCCCATTTGTTCTGCACAGCATCTTTCATTCGGAAATCCTAGAGAGAGAGAGCAGAATCGAGTTTTTGAAGAAGGAACAAGAAGTTCGAAGTCTCTGGTGTTAGAAACGTTCGGGAAGTTCAAGGAAGAGTATAAAACCCGAAAACAACTAAGGTGAGTTTCTAGATTCCCCTTTTTAAATGTTTTATACGATTTTGGGGCTGGAAAATACATGTATGTATGTTTTTATGAGATTGGGTATTTTACTCGTATGTTCATGTGCATGTGTATGTGGGTGGGGTATGTTTTGGGCAAATATAATGTTATGGTTATGTTAAGTTCATGCCTAGAATAGTATGTGTATGCTTAGAACTAGGTAATATGATGCTTGGGACTGAAACCGACTTAGAAACATAGTTAACAGGTTGGTAATGCGCCTACATAAGGCTAATGCGCTTGAATAGTTTTCATGCACCCCAACAGTACTCATGCACCCCAACAGTGCTCATGCTCCTGAAAGGCTCATGCGCCTAAGTGTTAGCTGCTAAGTGTTGGGATGGGGCGCCTGCATAGTGGAAATGCGCCCAGACAGGGCTCATGCGCCCAAATAGTCCTCATGCTCCCAACACTTAGAATTAAATGCAGAATTTTTATGTGAGTCTGTGCATTTAGGGTTTTGGACAGATGTTGACTAAGGTTTATTTAATGCATATGATTATGTTTGATTGTCATTATAACCCTTATTACCAATATTATTATTATTATTATGATATTATTATTGTTATCATATTTAATAATATTAACATTGTATGACTCTACGTGGTATGATCATGATCGAGACAGAAATTATTATCATTAATAAAGGGAAAGATTAATGATAAAGAAAAGTGGAACGTAAACGAATGAACGAAAGTCTTGCAAGCAAATGTAAAGAGGTGCACGGCCATGTTGTTGTTAGCTCAACTGTGATGCGGGTTAGCTACCCCGAAGGATGCACACAGGGTCAGTCTTTGAGATTGACAATGGGTGAGCAACTCTGTGTTGCAAAAGACCGAAAGATTTGCAATCCTTGAGATTGCTAATGTGTGAGTGACTCTGTGTCGCAAAAGACCGAAAGTCTTGCAATCCTTGAGATTGCTAATGGGTGAGTGACTCTGTGTCGCAAAAGACCGAAAGTCTTGCAATTCTTGAGATTGCTAATGGGTGAGCGACTTTGTGTTGCAAAAGACCAGAAGAATAATGGTAAAAGTATGAATTGAAAGATGATGAAGATAATAATATTATTACCTATGTGTACGTACGATGTGTGATCACATGTGAAAGTAAGGAACGGTTTTTGAATAAAAAGTGAAGTATTTTAATTATAAAACTAGAACTCACTCAGCAACGCTGACTTTTATGTATTTTTCAGTTGGCAGGTAAAACGTTGCTGAGGATGGCACGCAGGGATGGCTACTCGGCGAGACAAGACTGACATTCATTCTCCATAGATATCACTGTTGTTTTGTAGTGCAGTTAAATCATTCTTTTGTAATCTGATTAAACTAAGGTGTATTGCTTGGCAACAGTGTTTATAATAAAATGAATGGCTTTTGTTAAATTAATTCCGCTGCTTAAATTTATAATATGTAATGTTTTATGCTGTGAATGACCAACTGTGAGCGTCCCGGGAACGAGGCCTTACAATATTATAGTTCCTTTTCACAATCTAACTATTGTTGTATTTTCCTATTCCGTTATCAATCAATTTATATCATATATAACCAATAATTTCAGCTACTACAAATTCAATCAACATATTTTTTAAATCAAGATTTCTTTTCATGTCCATTTATACTAATTTTCAGGTTATTTCAGTTGTCATGAACAAGAATACTGTGTCATCCCAGTTTGATATTGTATCAAATGTTGCATCATTCATTCTTTTATCTACATACTCCATATCATAACCGCAATCAATTTCATATATGCGATCTGACATTACTTCTTTCCCTTTACTCGGACCATGCTTAATTGCAATTCTGTTTTGTAATCCAGCATCTTCATTTGATTCTGAAATATCTACATCAGTACATATATTCTTGCTGCTTGTTTCAACAATTTTGCTTGTCATCTCATTTTCCATACATTAATTTGTTTGTATCCCGTATATTTCCGTTGATGAACTCCCAAATCCTACATTGTGATCTGCAATTTCAATGATAAAAACACGTTCAATATGGCATACCCCTGATTATTTATCTGCTCCATAATTTTAAATCATAATCAGAAGCTAATATCACAAAAATAAAATCTGAGGGAAACACGATTCTTATAAAATCCGCCATAAAAATGTGATGTTATTGCAATAAAAAATTGAACCATAATCTTTCCCCATGATGAATTCAGTAATAATTGATAATGCGATACGAATTTGTTCATGCGATGTAGTAAAATAATGATAATGATGTATGTATTTTGATGGATCTGGCGCAAATCATTGTTCTGCAGATGGAAAATTTGGTCAATTATGAATGTGACTAGAGGGAATAGTTAACTTCAAACCCTACTAACATTTTACAAGTTCCAAAATTACCTGATTACCCTTTTCACATTTATTCATTTTATTTAATTAAATATATTTATAAAGAATCTCATTGGTTGGTTTTAGTTTTCATAGTTTTTCCAAATTAATGGTTTTCATATGAATGAGTCCCTATATATATATATATATATATATATATATATATATATATATATATATATATATATATATATATATATATATATATATATATATATATATATATATATATATATATAGAGAGAGAGAGAGAGAGAGAGAGAGAAGGGATCAAATGTTAACCCTTGTTTATTGTGATAACCCATTAACCCAACTAGTGGTCCACAGCAAGCCACGTCACCATTGTAACTTAGAGTTACAGTGATAAAACTAGTGTCCAAAACGAACGTTAAAATTTTTTTTTAAAAAATATAGCAAGACTATATTCAAATTAAAGATATTAAAACGATCTATTTAATGGTGTAATTTGTTTAAAAAAATAACGTCATACAAAAAAGTTAAAAACGTTATAAAAATGGTGGAGTTTTTTAAAAATGGAGGGAAAATCGTTACATCAGTGGTGTAACGCGATGTAAATGTTAGTTACAGTGGTGTAAGTGTTCGCTACATTAGGGTTAACGGGTTATCGCAATAAACAAGGGTTAACAAAGGAACCTTACCCTATATATATATATATATATATATATATATATATGTGTGTGTGTGTGTGTGTGTGTGTGTGTGTGTGTGCGCGCGCTTCTTTTGTATGTATGTATCGATGGTGTGTGTAGTATGTATATCCAAAGAAAACGCAGCAGCCTTGCACGTTGTATGTATGTATAGATGATGATGAGAGTGTATATATAACTGAAAAGTATATATATATATGTTGTATACTGAGCGTGTGCGTGTGTATATATGTATATGTGATGGTATGTGTATGTATATGATGTATGTATACGTGCGTGTAAAGTGTGTGCTGTTGTGTGTGTATGTATATGATGTATGAATCCGTGCAGTGTGTGTGTGTACCGAAAGGAACACAGCAGCCTTCAGCTGCTGTGTATATGCATTATTTCCGGATCGTTTTTATGTATATATATAAGTAATCCGCGCGTATGTATTTGTATGTATGTATGCATCTATTGTGCGTGTGTTGGAATGAATGGTGTGTGAAATGGTGTGTTTGGGGAGGCATAGCAGCCACGGCTGCTGTATATTATGCATACATATATAGAATATTATATATGTACATATTCATATGTGGTGTGCTACATACATATAAATATATATATGTATGTTGATTGCATATATATGTGTGTGTGTTTTTGTGCTAAATATAGGAATATATATGTGTCCTAAATATATACATATATATGCATGTGTGTAAAATAAATAATAACGTGTGTAACCATACATGTACATTTATAGGAGGATTTGAGTTATTACATATTGACATGTTGCAGATAAGAGTAGGACGCGTGTGGTTGATAATTATATATTTTTGTACATATATAATTCACTTGGGTCTAAGTACACGAGAAACCAAATCAATATATATATGTATATAGATATGAACAAATATATATCTTTTCGAGCGAGTCGCGCAATACACCCGAACCGACCCGAGCCGACCGAACATACCTATTTTTCTTAGACGTGTTTTAAGATTTAATTTACAATTAATTATAGGTGTTTGATCATACATTCTTACACACTTGGAAGCTTTTTGTTGCTTACTTTTCTAATCTCTCAAGGTGAGTTTCACGGTCCCATTTTCATTACAATTTTATAAATCTTTGGGGGAATTGTATACTCACTCATTTTAGCTATGAACTCAATTATTTTGGATTAATGTGTTACTGTTTGCAAGCTATATCTTATGCATGAGTTTCTGTGTGGTTCTTAAATCACAACTATTTAACCCCCACCCATGTACGTTAGTATACTAGTTGAGACTGACTGTGGTTATAATCGACCCCTGGGTGAATATGTTCCGACAATTGTTGTGTGGTTCGTCATAGGTTTGGTTATGATGCTCATGTGATATTTCTTGTGATAAACTGTATACACTTATGATCCATTAACTCATATACAGCAACAAGATTTCAATTTATGTTTAAACCTGTGAACTCACCAACCATGTGTTGACTTTTGAGCATATCTTTTCAGGTGATAATAATCAAAGATAATAGCTACAGCCGATGCCTTGGCAGAGACCCTCATGATTTCAATAGACTTGCACTAGTGTTTTGACTATAATTTGAACTCGTTTATAAATACTATTTTAAACAATTCTGTTTGTCAGATCTTATGTTGAATTTGATATTCATTAATCGATAGACTATGCTGGTCGTGGAACTGACTAACCATGATGTAACGCCCGCCTCCCAGGGCATGCCCTGGGGAGTATTACGCATCGGATATACAGAACACATAGTAATCCAAATTTCACAGCGGAAGTCTAACTTTGATTATACATCAAAACAAACATTATATTTGTCATGCTTAGATAAAACCATTACATCAATTTAACTATATTAGAGATCCGAATCTTCAATAGCGCTCTAGACCTCTATTTCCTCGTAAACTAGCCTGTAATCTCCAATTTCTGCAATCTCTTAGCACCTAGGATGTGTGTCCATAAAATAGAAAACATTTGGGACTCAGCATAAAGCTTGTGAGTTCATAAACATGGTATTCTTCAAAATTCAAAACATGTTATTATTGACTATTGCATCAAGCAGATACAGCCATGGCAAACAGATAGGAACAGAGTAAGCACAATATAAATTCACGTAACCAGACTATGTATATAAACTCCACTGGCTAAAGCAGAATCATACAAGCAGTCCTCAAGCATCCTATCAAGCATTGCCACATATCACAGATGTTATTGATAGTCAATTCTTTAATTATTACCGGTTATCAGAACATCACATCCCGTTTTAGAAAATAGTTCAGTGGAACTCACCTGTTTAGCAGTTGCCCAACAGTTGATAATATTTCCTAGTACAATCTGGTAATATCTCTAGGTCCTGATACAGTTTAAATAATCCTAGGTTAGGTAATGTTACAACTAACTAGTTATTGTAATGGTTGAATATTGGTTTACGCTACCTTGTTTAAGCATGGGTGATCAGTCCATGCCTAACTAAGGCTAGGCTACCCAATACCCACCCCTAACAACAACCCTAACGCCTAAAAATAATAATACTAATAATATTAAAACTACTCCTAATAATAATAATGTAAATCTAAATAATTAATAATTAACTTGACATAAACTCAAAAGAGAACATACCTTAAAACTATCTACGACAATTTGATATAGAGTCTCCTTACTCGCGCTCCTACCCGAGCTCCAAAAACGACTAATAACAATACCCAATGGGGTATACTCGGGATTTTCTTTAAAAACTAGAACGTTTCCAAGAAAACTTATAATCTAAATTCAACCTTAAAGTTTCTATATATAAGAAAACGGACAGACAGGTGAAAAGAAAAGCAGGCGATGTGGGATGCAAATTGACATGCTTGCCTGTATGCTTGCATTCTTCGCTTCGTCCTTCCTTATATTTTTTTAACATTATTATTATTATATTGTTATAATTAATTCAGCTGCTTACTTCATTTTTCTCTTATAACTTTTTGAATATAACGTCTTATAAAATTTCAAATATGCCATTGAGACGCTCTTATTTTTCTCTACAAGTCGACCCAAGTTTCGTTAAAAACGGAGCACGTTTAAATATAATATATTATTATATTTATATATATTTAAACGGTCTTACGACACTAAAACTCGTCTAAAACTTTAAATTTAAAATACTTATTTCACTCATTACTTACTCGTTTAATAATATACAAAATGTAAAGTTCATATTTATTTTATTTTAATAATTACATCTGACCCTGAAAACCTGGGATGTTACATTATTCCCCCCTTAAAATAATTTTGTCCTCGAAATTTGAAGGTTACCCGAAGAGTTGAGGATATTTGGCTTTTGTTTCTTCTGCCAATCTCCATGTTTTCTCAGACTCTTTTATAACCTTATCACTCGACCAATACTAGTGAAATTATCTTTTGAGCTAAGATTATTATATTGTATGATTAATAGCTTCTTTTGTTAACCAACATATCCTTATTCTTATAATTTCTTTAGCGCAAAAGTGATTAAATTATATCAAACTCTTGTTATACGAACTCTAATATATTCATATATTATATTGGTTAAGGTTTTAATTTTCAAAGAAAGTCTACTACTATTGTGAAACATAAGGTTCTCCAGTTTACTCGAGTTCTTAGTTTCTTTTGGAACCTTATTATAGTTTTGAAGTGAAATGATAAAATCTATCAGATACAGTCAAGATAGGCAAACTCTTGTTATACGAACTCTAATATATTCATATATTATATTGCTTAAGGTTTTAATTTTCAAAGAAAGTCTACTACTATTGTGAAACATAAGGTTCTCCAGTTTACTCGAGTTCTTAGTTTCTTTTGGAAACCTTATTATAGTTTTGAAGTGAAATGATAAATCTATCAGATACAGTCAAGATAGGCAAATCTTAATGTGAGACTAATAGAGTTTGGCTAACATTTCTCTCTTATAGTTTGCCATATAGATAAAGAGAGTACTAATTTGGTAAACCTACCATCCAGCAACTAGATGGCGTCATATTCATAATTTAATCATGAAATTAACAAAGTCTATTGGTTATCTTTCATTTCCATTATGAGATTTAACATTGTTGTATCTAGTTGGACAATTTCTAACGTTTCACCATAATCCTTAAGTAGATAAAGAAATTTCCTGCACGCCTTGTGATTGATCTTTGATTCCGGAATACCAATAATAATTCTTAAATCATATTACATGTTATTACTATCAGTGTGTGCTCTATATTTTGATTTATGGGCTTCATTTAGTATCATGTCATGTAATATGATAAGACTCGATATTCATATATGATTGTGGAGTCTTAAAATACTATCACTTCTGTCTCTTAATAGTTTTCGTCTACCCATCCTTCATTACGTCTTAATGTGATTTTTTATCAAAGATTTTTCTTGTGCATTTCAATTTAACTTTGCTCTTTTCTGGATGGTATCGTAAATCATAGTTGTAATTACTTAACAATTCCTTTCATTTTCACTAGTGCTTAGAAAATCTTAAATAAATCTCTAATAATAATCTTCAAATCCTAAAATTTTTTAAAATCATGTGGGAAGTTTTTTTTATTGTTTTGTTCTTAGCATGTGTTACTTGTTTGCCTTACTCATTGAACATGCGGCGTAAGAATTCAACTTTATATATTTAAATTCATATACCATGAATTAGCGTAAAGTTTTTCTTGCTTATGCAATCTAGGATTTCTCTAAGATGATCCTTGTAATCTCTTCTATCCTTAGATATATATATATTAGAAAGTCATCGCAGTAGATGATAATAAATTACCCAAGTAAGTTTTATAAATTTTGTCATAAGATGTAACACCCGGAAATTTCCGTTTGAGGTGTCGGGCGACTGGAGGCCCATACTCATGGAAGTCATGCGACTGAGGCTCCATCGTACGATAGTCGCATGACTGGAGCTCCATACGCATGGTAGTCGCACGATTGGAGTGTCCAATCGCATGGAGCTCATGCGGCTGAAGGTTCAGTCGCATAGAGGCTCGGGCGACTGGACTGTAGTATTTAAGGGAGAGGGCAGCCCTTACCCTCTCCTCACACTTGCGAAACCAGAGAGAAAGAAGAGAAAAAGGAAAAGAGGAGAAGAAAGCTTGGTTCAAGCGAGTTCAAGAGTGCAAAATCGACGTGTAGTGAGTTGAATCGAAGCTCCACTCGACGGGATAGTTCATGTGAGTTCTAGGACCCCTCTTTTACATGTTTTTGAAGGATTTTGGGGCTGGAACGAATCTGAAAACCATTTTTCGGGATTGGGTGTTTAACCCGTGTATGTATGAATGTGTATGTGTATAGTGTGTTTAGAGTGGGATTTTGGACGTGTATGTGCTTGAATGTTGTCATAGTATGATTCCCTAAGGTTTCAGGAGGGTTAATTTGGACTTAAATGAGTTTGGAAGGATTTGGAGGTCGTGAGTCGCGACTGCAGTTCGGGATGAACTGCAACCGCTGCCCAGTTAGGGCTAGACGACTGGAGGGCCAATCACACGACTGAGGGACGACTGAAGCTCAACCGCACGACTGGAGCTCAAACGCACGACTGGAGGTTCAGTCGCACGACATGTCATACGACTGAGGGCTCAGTCGCATAAGCCCGTTCGTACAGCTCTTCAGTCGCATGACTGAGGGTTCAGTCGTGTAGGAGCCCATCAGCCTAAGTCCAATCGCATAGTGTTCAGTCGCAGGGAGGCCATACGACTGAAGGTTGCCCAATCACCCAAATAGGGCTGATGTGTACGAGGAGAGGTATAGTTCAATTACGGGCCTTTAGGAAAAGAGCAGGGGGTAAGTAACGATGTGATAGCTCCCGTAGGTGCACGTGTGACAACTATCGAGGCTTAGAAGTTAAGTGGGCATGATGACAATAGAATTGCATGTATATGCAGGATGTATGTATGATAAGTATATGTTGCCCTGTATGATGGTCATGTATGATGAATGTCGATGATGTATGAATCTTTTTGTATCTTTACGTTGCGTGTATGAATGAATGAAAAGTATTATGTAACGTAAAGTGAAGGATAATGAAAGAGGAACGTAATGAATGAACGCATACATTAATGAACGAACGAACGAACGTAAAGCTAAAGAGTGTATGTATGAGGTGAGCGACTCTGTGTCGCAACAGACTCGAAAGAGGATCTTTGTCGTGTACCCCGGTACTGTGTCAGTCTTCGGACATGAGTCGGGGGTTTGTTTGTCAAGCCCCGGCACAGTATCAGTCTTCGGACATGAGTCGGGGGTATTGCACGAGACAAGATAGAGAGATGAAATCTCTGTCGCGTATCCCGGTACTGTGTCAGTCTACGGACATGAGTCAGGGGTTTGTTTGTCAAGCCCCGGCACAGTATCAGTATTCGGACATGAGTCAGGGATATTGCATGAGATGAGATAGTGAGGTGAGCAACTTTGTGTTGCAACAGACTCGGATGGAGTTCAATCTAGATGATTGACTCGACGGGATCTTTGTCGCGTATCCCGGTGCTGTGTCAGTCTTCGGACATGAGTCGGGGGTTTGTTTGTCAAGCCCCGGCACAACATCAGTCTTCGAACATGAGTCGGGGATATTGCATGAGACAAGATCGAGATGAGAAAGGGAATTATGAAAGAACGTATGAAACGAATGAAAGTTAATGAAAGTAAAGAAAGTTTAAGAACGAAGGAATGAAAGTAATGAACAGAAGGAACATAATGATAACGTATGAAATGGGATCCTTGTCACTGGACCTCAATTATCATGGCTGTGTACTACGAAGAGGGTAAAGTGTGACAGGATCTGGATAGAAGTAAAAGATAAAGAATGCATGAAAGTTAAAGATAGTTAATGAACGAATGACAGACAGAGAACGAATGAAAGTAAAGTTAAAGAATGAATGAGAACACAAAAAGATAATAATGAAATATCTATGTGTACGTATGATGTATGTTCGCATGTATGTAAAGAACCGTTTTAACGAAAGAAAAGTATGTTTTAAAACAAAACTAGAACTCACTCAGCAACGCTGACTTTGATATGTTTCCAGTTAGCAGGTAAGGTTACCGAGGATGGCACGGGGCGGCTACTCAGTTTCGTTGAGGCTGGCATCCATATTGTGACATGTCAATGCATTTTGAGATGAAAACGAATATTGTAATGTTATGAAATGACATGTTTTTAGTTATTAATGAAAGTTTTAAAATCCGCTGGAAGAAAAATGTACGTTTTAAAATGTTTTATGCGCGATGAATGACCAACTGTGAGGTGCCCGGGAACAGGGCCTTACAAGTTGGTATCAGAGCCAAAGTTTAAGTGAAATGGGTAAATTTTCAAAATAAACCTTAACTTAAACTGAAAATGGGACGGAAAAGGAAGTGATGCCAATCTGAGTAGCTGCGTGACGTCAAGTATTTTCTTAAAGTTAACCGATATTATGTGCGCATGTTATGTGTTTATGTGCTACTGTTAGATTTAGATGCTAATATAGTCAGGACAGGTAATGCTCGGGGTATGAAAAGTAAGGTAAGTGGCTAATCACAACAGATCACTGTAATTAGAGACTTACTATACTTGACATGAACTGAGCTATCCCTTGAATGACCATGTTGGTGTTTGAATCTTTCAGCATATTATAGAGGATGGCCGGTGGTAGATATTCTAAGGCTTCACGTGGTGGAGGTGGTGGCGGACGTGGCGCTGAACCTCGGGTCACCATAGGTAGGCCTAGAGTTGAAAAAGTGGTTCATGAAGGACCCAAAACCCCTCACCCGAAGGGCGGGGATGAGAGTGCTAACTTGAGAGCCTCAATGAGAGAGGCGGTTGCGGAAGAAGTGTACCAGGCCATGCAAACGATCTTACCGTCTGTAGTGACTGAAGTGATGAAGGCTGTTAGGGATGAGGAAAGACAGGAAAGGGGTAGACCTTTGGGCGGAAGGAGACGGACTAAGACTGAAACGGTTCGCTCTGATGAGGAGGAAGAGGAGGAGGAGCCTATGCAGGAGACGGCATGAGGGTGTAACTACGGGGCATTTTAACGATGCAAGCCCCTAACTTTTGATGGTAATGGAACTGCTGCTGCTGCTCACCGGTGGGTGAGGGAAATGGAAGCCGTGCTGAATATCAGCGAGTGTCGGGAGGATCAGAAGGTGAAGTTTGCCGCCCACTCTTTCGTGGACTCAGCTTGTGCTGGTGGGACAACATAGTCCAAGTTGAGGGTAGTCGGGCTATCGGAAGGATGAGATGGTCAGAGTTGAAAAGGTTGGTGATTGAGGAGTTCTGTCCTCACCATGAGATGGATAAAGTTGAAAGAGAGTTCCTGCAGTTGGAAGCGGGGACGATGGCACATTAGCAGTACACCACCAAATTCAATGAGATGGCATGGCTGGTGCCGGATCAGGTAACACCTCTCTCACGGAAAATCAAGAGGTATATTCAGGGCTTGCCGGCGGATATCCGTAGGCACATGCTCGCGGCCCAACCCAGCACGTTCAGGTCGACGGTAGATCTAGCGGGAAGGTTGTATGACGAGCGGGAGGCGATGACGATAACAGGTGAAGCGGGGGAGCAAGCCCATATTAAGAAAGGGAGAGGAAGGGGAGATAGTGATGACGGAATGGTGGCCGAAGGCAAGGTGATGAGGATCGATGATCGGGAGGGAATAACAAGAATGGAGGAAGTATGCAAGAAGTGTGGTAGAGGTCACGAAGGGGAGTGCAAATAGGGACTGAATGTTTGTTTTCAGTGTGGAAAGGAAGGTCACAGGGCAAGGGAATGCCACATGGCTAAGTGCTACAGCTGTGGTGAGACGGGACTTCTGAGCAAGGATTGTAGGAAGTCAAGGGCAGAAAGCTCCAGTGCGAGGAAGGAGGAAAGAGGGTGAAGGCTAGAGCGGACATCGACTTGACGACAGGTATGTTTCTGGTAATTTAAGTTTGTGCCCTTACGCCTTGAATGTGATGCTAGTAGTAGTTCGTTCCTACTGCCTTCTGTTATGAATTGCATGGTAGGAGAAGAAACGTCTAGGAGCCCTTCGATGTAGAGATTACTATTAGTAGATTCACTAGGTTACTTGATGCCCTAGAGGATGGCGTGATGCAATTGAGAAGGCTGTGCCACCCGTTGTCTGAGGAACAGTTTCAGCCTGTGATTGGTTCATCGGACAGCAACGTACGCCTAGTTTTGACGTTATAGCAAGCAGGTAGAATGGGAGATCGGAAGCAAAAGCAAAAGATAGATTTGGTTGGACTACCAAGGAAGCCGATTTGCCTTTTCTATCACAGTATACCTGCATGGAACCTGAAAAAAAAACCGATTTCGGTGCAATTATATTTGGAACAACACATGGCACGATTAATGAATGCCTTTCTTGTCAGTTGTTTGGTTTTCCAGAGGGTCAGTATTCATATATAAAGAACATCAAACAAGCGCTAGCAACTTTTTGCAAGTTGATGGTCGTGTTCTTCAAGAACTAAAGCTGAAGGTTCTCAGTGATGCTCTGAAGCTCAATGATTATGACGCCGAGCCTTTGCTCGAATATTGTGATGTTTCTTTTAATTGTAGTGACCGCACTCTGCATGGCATATTTGAGGTCGCAGGTCCTGGTCAAATGAACATTGACCAGTATGCATGGGTGCCGATGGCGATAGTCCAAGCTAGACCAGAAGTCGAATGTTGATAAACGATGTGGAGCGATAGGATTCCAGGTGAGAGACGGGAAAAGAGATGGGACAGTATTGCCCGCAGAGGTTTAAGGAACAATAGGTTTCAGGGACGAAACCCGTTTCAGGGACGAAACCGTTTCAGGGACGAAACCCGTTTAAGGTGGTGGACTTGTAACACCCAAAAATTTCCGTTTGAGGTGTCGGGCGACTGGAGGCCCATACGCATGGAAGTCATGCGACTGAGGCTCCATCGCACGATAGTCGCACGACTGGAGCTCCATACGCATGATAGTCGCACGATTGGAGTGTCCAATCGCATGGAGCTCATGCGGCTGAAGGTTCAGTCGCATAGAGGCTCGGGCGACTGGACTGTAGTATTAAGGGAGAGGGCAGCCCTTACCCTCTCCCCATACTTGCGAAACCATTGAAAAAGGAAAAGAGGAGAAGAAAGCTTGGTTCAAGCGAGTTCAAGAGTGCACAATCGATGTGTAGTGAGTTGAATCGAAGCTCCACTCGACAGGATAGTTCATGTGAGTTCTAGGACCCCTCTTTTACACGTTTTTGAAGGATTTTGGGGCTGGAACGCATCTGAAAACCATTTTCAGGTTTGGGTGTTTAACCGTGTATGTATGAATGTGTATGTGTATGGTGTGTTTAGAGTGGGATTTTGGACGTGTATGTGCTTGAAAGTTATCATAGTATGATTCCCTAAGGTTTAGGAGGGTTAATTTGGACTTAAAATGAGTTTGGAAGGATTTGGAGGTCGTGAGTCGCGACTGCAGTTCGGGATGAACTGCAATCACTGCCCAGTTAGGGCTAGACGACTGTGGGGCCAATCGCATAACTGAGGGACGACTGAAGCTCAACCGCACGACTGAAGCTCAAACGCACGACCGGAGGTTCAGTCGCACGACAGGTCATACGACTGAGGGCTCAGTCACATAAGCCTGTTCGTACAGCTGTTTAGTCGCACGACTGAGGGTTCAGTCGTGTAGGAGCCCATCCGCCTAAGTCCAATCGTATAGTGTTCAGTCGCAGGGAGGCCATGCGATTGAAGGTTTCCCAATCGCCCAAATAGGGCTGATGTGTACGAGGAGAGGTATAGTTCAATTACAGGCCTTCGTGAAAAGACCAGGGGGTAAGTAATGTTGTGATAGCTCCCGTAGGTGCACGTGTGACAACTATCGAGGCTTAGAAGTTAAGTGGGCACAATGATGATAGAATTGCATGTATATGCAGGATGTATGTATGATAAGTATGATGTAGCCCTGTATGATGGTAATGACTGATGATTTGTGAATGTTGATGTTCCTTGTGTTGATGTATGTTTATCTTTTCGTATCTCTATGTATACGTGTATGAATGAATGAAAAGTATTATGTAACGTAAATTGAAGGATAATGAAAGAGGAACATAATGAATGAACGCATGCATTAATGAATGAACAAACGAACGTAAAGAGGTGAGCGACTCTGTGTCGTAACAGTCTCGAAAGAGGATCTTTGTCGCGTACCCCGGTACTGTGTCAGTCTTCGGACATGAGTCGGGGGTTGTTTGTCAAGCCCCGGCACAGTATCAGTCTTCGGACATGAGTCGGGGGTATTGCACGAGACAAGATAGAGAGATGAGATCTCTGTCACGTATCCCGGTACTATGTCAGTCTTCGGTCATGAGTCGGGGGTTTGCTTGTCAAGCCCCGGCACAGTATCAGTCTTCGGACATGAGTCAGGGATATTGCATGAGACGAGATAGTGAGGTGAGCAACTTTGTGTTGCAATAGACTCGGATGGAGTTCAATCTAGATGATTGACTCGACGGGATCTTTGTCGCGTATCCCGGTGCTGTGTCAGTCTTCGGACCTGAGTCGGGGGTTTGTTTGTCAAGCCCCGGCACAACATCAGTCTTCGGACATGAGTCGGGGATATTGCATGAGACAAGATCGAGATAAGAAAGAGAATTATGAAAGAACTTATGAAACGAATGAAAGTTAATGAAAGTAAAGAAAGTTAAAGAACGAAGGAATGAAAGTAATGAACACAAGGAACATAATGATAACGTATGAAATGAGATCCTTGTCACTCGACCTCAGTAATCATGGCTGTGTGCTATTAAGAGGGTAAAGTGTGACAGGATCTGGATAGAAGTAAAAGATAAAGAATGCATGAAAGTTAAAGATAGTTAATGAACGAATGACAGACAGAGAACGAATGAAAGTAAAGTTAAAGAATGAATGAGAACACAAAAAGATAATAATGAAATTATCTATGGGTACGTATGATGTGCGTTCGCATGTATTTAAAGAACGGTTTTAACGAAAGAAAAGTATGTTTTAATATAAAACTAGAACTCATTCAGCAACGCTGACTTTGATGTGTTCCAGTTGGCAGGTAAGGTTGTTGAGGATGGCACGGGGCGGCTACTCAGTTTCGTTAAGGCTGGCATCCATATTTTGACATGTCAATACATTTTGAGATGAAAACGAATATTGTAATGTTATGAAATGACATGTTTTTAGTTATTAATGAAAGTTTTAAATTCCGCTGCAAGATAAATGTACGTTATAAAATGTTTTACGCGCGATGAATGACCAACTGTGAGGTGCCCGGGAACAGGGCCTTACAAGTTGGTATCAGAGCCAAAGTTTAAGTGAAATGGGTAAATTTTCAAAATAAACCTTAACTTAAACTGAAAATGGGACGGAAAAGGAAGTGATGCCAATCTGAGTAGCTGTGTGCCGTCAAGTATTTTCTTAAAGTTAACGATATTATGTGCGCATGTTATGTGTTTATGTGCTACTGTTAGATTTAGATGCTAATATAGTCAGGACAGGTAATGCTCGGGGTATGAAAAGTAAGGTAAGTGGCTAATCACAACAGATCGCTGTAATTAGGGACTTACTATACTAGACATGAACTGAGCTATCCCCTTGAATGACCATGTTGGTGTTGAATCTTTCAGCATATTATAGAGGATGGCCGGTGGTAGATATTCTAAGGCTTCACGTGGTGGAGGTGGTGGCGGACGTGGCGCTGAACCTCGGGTCACCAGAGGAAGGCCTACAGTTGAAAAAGTGGTTCATGAAGGACCCAAAACCCTCACCCGAAGGGCGGGGATGAGAGTACTAACTTGAGAGCCTCAATGAGAGAGGCGGTTGCGGAAGAAGTGTACCAGGCCATGCAGACGATCTTACCATCTGTAGTGACTGAAGTGATGAAGGCTGTTAGGGATGAGGAAAGACAGGAAAGGGGTAGACCTTCGGGCGGAAGGAGACGGACTAAGACTGAAACGGTTCGCTCTGATGAGGAGGAAGAGGAGGAGGAGCCTATGCAAGAGACGGCATGAGGGTGTAAATACGGGGCATTTTAACGATGCAAGCCCCTAACTTTTGATGGTAATGGAACTGCTGCTGCTGCTCACCGGTGGGTGAGGGAAATGGAAGCCGTGCTGAATATCAGCGAGTGTCGGGAGGATCAGAAGGTGAAGTTTGCCGCCCACTCTTTCGTGGACTCAGCTTTGTGCTGGTGGGACAACATAGTCCAAGTTGAGGGTAGTCGGGCTATCGGAAGGATGAGATGGTCAGAGTTGAAAAGGTTGGTGATTGAGGAGTTCTGTCCTCACCATGAGATGGATAAAGTTGAAAGAGAGTTCCTGCAGTTAGAAGCGGGGACGATGGCACATCAGCAGTACACCACCAAATTCAATGAGATGGCATGGCTGGTGCCGGATCAGGTAACACCTCTCTCACGGAAAATCAAGAGGTATATTCAGGGCTTGCCGGCGGATATCCGTAGGCACATGCTCGCGGCCCAACCCAGCACGTTCAGGTCGACGGTAGATCTAGCGGGAAGGTTGTATGACGAGCGGGAGGCGATGACGATAACAGGTGAAGCGGGGGAGCAAGCCCATATTAAGAAAGGGAGAGGAAGGGGAGATAGTGATGACGGAATGGTGGCCGAAGGCAAGGTGATGAGGATCGATGATCGGGAGGGAATAACAAGAAAGGAGGAAGTATGCAAGAAGTGTGGTAGAGGTCACGAAGGGGAGTGCAAATAGGGACTGAATGTTTGTTTTCAGTGTGGAAAGGAAGGTCACAGGGCAAGGGAATGCCACATGGCTAAGTGCTACAGCTGTGGTGAGACGGGACTTCTGAGCAAGGATTGTAGGAAGTCAAGGGCAGAAAGCTCCAGTGCGAGGAAGGAGGAAAGAGGGTGAAGGCTAGAGCGGACATCGACTTGACGACAGGTATTTTCTGGTAATTTAAGTTTGTGCCCTTACGCCTTGAATGTGATGCTAGTAGTAGTTCGTTCCTACTGCCTTCTGTTATGAGTTGCATGGTAGGAGAAGAAACGTCTAGGAGCCCTTCGATGTAGAGATTACTATTAGTAGATTCACTAGGTTACTTGATGCCCTAGAGGATGGCGTGATGCAATTGAGAAGGCTGTGCCACCCGTTGTCTGAGGAACAGTTTCAGCCTGTGATTGGTTCATCGGACGGCAACGTACGCCTAGTTTCGACGTTATAGCAAGCAGGTAGAATGGGAGATCGGAAGCAAAAGCAAAAGATAGATTTGGTTGGACTACCAAGGAAGCCGATTTGCCTTTTCTATCACAGTATACCTGCAAGGAACCTGAAAAAAAAACTGATTTCGGCGCAATTATATTTGGAACAACACATGGCACGATTAATGAATGCCTTTCTTGTCAGTTGTTTGGTTTTCCTGAGGGTCAGTATTCATATATAAAGAACATCAAACAAGCGCTAGCAACTTTTTGCAAGTTGATGGTCGTGTTCTTCAAGCACTAAAGCTGAAGGTTCTCAGTGATGCTCTGAAGCTCAATGATTATGACGCCGAGCCTTTGCTCGAATATTGTGATGTTTCTTTTAATTGTAGTGACCGCACTCTGCATGGCATATTTGAGGTCGCAGGTCCTGGTCAAATGAACATTGTGACCAGTATGCATGGGTGCCGATGGCGATAGTCCAAGCTAGACCAGAAGTCGAATGTTGATAAACGATGTGGAGCGATAGGATTCCAGGTGAGAGACGGGAAAAGAGATGGGACAGTATTGCCTGCGGAGGTTTAAGGAACAATAGGTTTCAGGGACGAAACCCGTTTAAGGGGGTGGACTTGTAACACCCAAAAATTTCTGTTTGAGGTGTCGGGCGACTGGAGGCCCATACGCATGGAAGTCATGCGACTGAGGCTCCTTCGCACGATAGTCGCACGACTGGAGCTCCATACGCATAATAGTCGCACGATTGGAGTGTCCAATCGCATGGAGCTCATGCGGCTGAAGGTTCAGTCGCATAGAGGCTCGGGCGACTGGACTGTAGTATTTAAGGGAGAGGGCAGCCCTTACCCTCTCCCCACACTTGCGAAACCATAGAAAAAGGAAAGAGGAGAAGAAAGCTTGGTTCAAGCGAGTTCAAGAGTGCAAAATCGATGTGTAGTGAGTTGAATCGAAGCTCCACTCGACAGGATAGTTCATGTGAGTTCTAGGACCCCTCTTTTACACGTTTTGAAGGATTTTGGGGCTGGAACGCATCTGAAAACCATTTTTCAGGTTTGGGTGTTTAACCCGTGTATGTATGAATGTGTATGTGTATAGTGTGTTTAGAGTGGGATTTTGGACGTGTATGTGCTTGAAAGTTGTCATAGTATGATTCCCTAAGGTTTAGGAGGGTTTATTTGGACTTAAAATGAGTTTGGAAGGATTTGGAGGTCGTGAGTCGCGACTGCAGTTCGGGATGAACTGCAATCGCTGCCCAGTTTGGGCTAGACGACTGGAGGGCCAATCGCATAACTAAGGGACGACTGAAGCTCAACCGCACGACTGGAGCTCAAACGCACGACCGGAGGTTCAGTCGCACGACAGGTCATACGACTGAGGGCTCAGTCACATAAGCCTGTTCGTACAGCTGTTCAGTCGCACGACTGAGGGTTCAGTCGTGTAGGAGCCCATCCGCCTAAGTCCAATCGTATAGTGTTCAGTCGCAGGGAGGCCATGCGACTGAAGGTTTCCCAATCGCCCAAATAGGGCTGATGTGTACGAGGAGAGGTATAGTTCAATTACGGGCCTTCGAGAAAAGACCAGGGGGTAAGTAATGTTGTGATAGCTCCCGTAGGTGCACGTGTGACAACTATTGAGGCTTAGAAGTTAAGTGGGCACAATGATGATAGAATTGCATGTATATGCAGGATGTATGTATGATAAGTATGATGTAGCCCTGTATGATGGTAATGACTGATAATTTGTGAATGTTGATGTTCCTTGTGTTGATGTATGTTTATCTTTTCGTATCTCTACGTATGCGTGTATGAATGAGTGAAAAGTATTATGTAACGTAAATTGAAGGATAATGAAAGAGGAACATAATGAATGAACGCATGCATTAATGAATGAACAAACGAACGTAAAGCTAAAAAGTGTATGTATGAGGTGAGCGACTCTGTGTCGTAACAGACTCGAAAGAGGATCTTTGTCGCGTACCCCGGTACTGTGTCAGTCTTCGGACATGAGTCGGGGGTTTGTTTGTCAAGCCCGGCACAGTATCAGTCTTGGACATGAGTCGGGGGTATTGCACGAGACAAGATAGAGAGATGAGATCTCTGTCACGTATCCCGGTACTATGTCAGTCTTCGGTCATGAGTCAGGGGTTTGCTTGTCAAGCCCCGGCACAGTATCAGTCTTCGGACATGAGTCGGGGATATTGCATGAGACGAGATAGTGAGGTGAGCAACTTTGTGTTGCAATAGACTCGGATGGAGTTCAATCTAGATGATTGACTCGACGGGATCTTTGTCGCGTATCCCGGTACTGTGTCAGTCTTCGGAACTGAGTCGGGGGTTTGTTTGTCAAGCCCCGGCACAACATCAGTCTTCGGACATGAGTCGGGGATGTTGCATGAGACAAGATCGAGATAAGAAAGAGAATTATGAAAGAACTTATGAAAAGAATGAAAGTTAATGAAAGTAAAGAAAGTTAAAGAATGAAGGAATGAAAGTAATGAACAGAAGGAACATAATGATAACGTATGAAATGGGATCCTTGTCACTCGACCTCAGTAATCATGGCTGTGTGCTATGAAGAGGGTAAAGTGTGACAGGATCTGGATAGAAGTAAAAGATAAAGAATGCATGAAAGTTAAAGATAGTTAATGAACGAATGACAGACAGAGAACGAATGAAAGTAAAGTTAAAGAATGAATGAGAACACAAAAAGATAATAATGAAATTATCTATGGGTACGTATGATGTGCGTTCGCATGTATGTAAAGAACGGTTTTAATGAAAGAAAAGTATGTTTTAATATAAAACTTGAACTCATTCAGCAACGCTGACTTTGATGTGTTTCCAGTTGGCAGCTAAGGTTGCTGAGGATGGCACGGGGCGGCTACTCAGTTTTGTTAAGGCTGGCATCCATATTTTGACATGTCAATACATTTTGAGATGAAAACGAATATTGTAATGTTATGAAATGACATGTTTTTAGTTATTAATGAAAGTTTAAATTCCGCTGCAAGATAAATGTACGTTATAAAATGTTTTATGCGTGATGAATGACCAACTGTGAGGTGCCCGGGAACAGGGCCTTACAAGTTGGTATCAGAGCCAAAGTTTAAGTGAAATGGGTAAATTTTCAAAATAAACCTTAACTTAAACTGAAAATGGGACGGAAAAGGAAGGGATGCCAATCTGAGTAGCTGCGTGCCGTCAGGTATTTTCTTAAAGTTAACCGGTATTATGTGCGCATGTTATGTGTTTATGTGCTACTGTTAGATTTAGATGCTAATATAGTCAGGACAGGTAATGCTCGGGGAGTGAAAAGTAAGGTAAGTGGCTAATCACTACTGATCACTGTAATTAGGGACTTACTATACTTGACATGAACTGAGCTATCCGCTTGAATGACCATGTTGGTGTTTGAATCTTTCAGTATATTATAGAGGATGGCCGGTGGTAGATCTTCTAAGGCTTCACATAGTGGAGGTGCTGGCGGACGTGGTGCTGAACCTCGGGTCACCAGAGGAAGGCCTAGAGTTGAAAAAGTGGTTCATGAAGGACCCGAAACCCCTCACCCGGAGGGCGGGGATGAGAATGCTAACTTGAGAGCCTCGATGAGAGAGGCGGTTGCGGAAGAAGTGTACCAGGCCATGCAGACGATCTTACCGTCTGTAGTGACTGAAGTGATGAAGGCTGTTAGGGATGAGGAAAGACAGGAAAGGGGTAGACCTTCGGGCGAAAGGAGACGGACTGAGACTGAAACGGTTCTCTCTGATGAGGAGGAAGAGGAGGAGGAGCCTATGCAGGAGATGACACGAGGCTGTAACTACGGGGCGTTTCAACGATGCAAGCCCCCAACTTTTGATGGTAATGACACTGCTGTTGCTGCTCACCGGTGGGTGAGGGAAATAGAAGCCGTGCTGAATATCAGCGAGTACCGGGAGGATCAGAAGGTGAAGTTTGCCGCCCACTCTTTCGTGGACTCAGCTTTGTGCTGGTGGGACAACATAGTCCAAGTTGAGGGTAGTCGGGCTATCGGAAGGATGAGATGGTCAGAGTTGAAAAGGTTGGTGATTGAGGAGTTCTGTCCTCACCGTGAGATGGATAAAGTTGAAAGAAAGTTCCTACAGTTGGAAGCGGGGACGATGGCACATCAGCAGTACACCACCAAATTCAACGAGATGGCACAGCTGGTGCCGGCTCAGGTAACACCTCTTTCACGGAAAATCAAGAGGTATATTCAGGGCTTGCCGGTGGATATCCGTAGGCATATGATCGCGGCCTAACCCATCACGTTCAGGTCGACGGTAGATCTAGTGGGAAGGTTGTATGACGAGCGGGAGGCGATGACGATAACAGGTGAAGCGGGGGAGCGAGCCATATTAAGAAAGGGAGAGGAAGGCGAGATAGTGATGACGGAGTGGCGGCCGAAGGCAAGGTGATGAGGATCGATAATCGGGAGGGAATAACAAAAAGGAGGAAGTATGCAAAAAGTGTGGTAGAGGTCACGAAGGGGAGTGCAAATGGGGACTGAACGTTTGTTTTCAGTGTGGAAAGGAAGGTCACAGGGCAAGGGAATGCCTCGTGGCTAAGTGCTACAGCTGTGGTGAGACGGGACATCTGAGCAAGGATTGTAGGAAGTTAAGGGCAGGAAGCTCCAGTGCGAGGAAGGAGGACAGAGGGTGAAGGCTAGAGCGGACTTCGACTTGACGACAGGTATGTTTCTGGTAATTTAAGTTTGTGCCATTACGCCTTGAATGCGATGCTTGTAGTAGTTCGTTGCTACTGCCTTCTGTTATGAATTGCATGGTAGGAGAATAAACGTCTAGGAGCCCTTCGAAGTAGAGATTACTATTAGTAGATTCACTAGGTTACTTGATGCCCTAGAGGCTCGCGTGATGCAATTGAGAAGGCTGTGCCACCTGTTGTCTAAGTAACAGTTTCAGCCTGTGATTGGTTCATCGGACGGCAACGTACGCCTAGTTTTGACGTTGTAGCAAGCAGGTAGAATGGGAGATCCGAAGCAAAAGCAAAAGATAGATTTGGTTGGACTACCAAGGAAGCCGATTTGACTTTTCTATCACAGTATACCTGCAAGGAACCTGAAAAAAAAACGATTTCGGTGCAGTTATATTTAGAACAACACATGGCACGATTAGTGAATGCCTTTCTTGTCAGTTGTTTGGTTTTCTAGAGGGTCAGTATTCATATATAAAGAAAATCAAACAAGCGCTAGCAACTTTTTACAAGTTGATGGCCGTGTTCTTCAAGCACTAAAGCTGAAGGTTCACAGTGATGCTCTGAAGCTAAATGATTATGACGTCGAGCCTTTGCTCAAATATTGTGATGTTTCATTTAATTGTAGTGACCGCACTCTGCATGGCATATTGAGGCCGCAGGTCCTGGTCAAATGAACATTGACCAGTATGCATGGGTACCGATGGCGATAGTCCAAGCTAGACCAAAAATCGAATGTTGAAAAACGATGTGGAGCGATAGGATTCCAGGTGAGAGACGGGAAAAGAGATGGGACAGTATTGCCCGTGGAGGTTTAAGGAACAATAGGTTTCGTGGACGAAACCCGTTTAAGGGGGGTGGACTTGTAACACCCGGAAATTTCCGTTTGAGGTGTTGGGCGACTGGAGGCCCATACGCATGGAAGTCATGCGACTGAGGCTCCATCGCACGATAGTCGCACGACTGGAGCTCCATACGCATGATAGTCGCACGATTGGAGTGTCCAATCACATGGAGCTCATGCGGCTGAAGGTTCAGTCGCATAGAGGCTCGGGCGACTGGACTGTAGTATTTAAGGGAGAGGGTAGCCCTTACCCTCTCCCCACACTTGCGAAACCAGAGAGAAAGAAGAGAAAAAGGAAAAGAGGAGAAGAAAGCTTGGTTCAAGCGAGTTCAAGAGTGCAAAATCGATGTGTAGTGAGTTGAATCGAAGCTCCACTCGACGGGATAGTTCATGTGAGTTCTAGGACCCTCTTTTACACGTTTTGAAGGATTTTGGGGCTGGAACGCATCTGAAAACCATTTTTCGGGTTTGGGTGTTTAACCCGTGTATGTATGAATGTGTATGTGTATAGTGTATTTAGAGTGCGATTTTGGACGTGTATGTGCTTGAATGTTGTCATAGTATGATTCCCGAAGGTTTAGGAAGGTTAATTTGGACTTAAAATGAGTTGGGAAGGATTTGGAGGTCGTGAGTCGCGACTGCAGTTCGGGATGAACTGCAACGCTGCCCAGTTAGGGCTAAGCGACTGGAGGGCCAATCACACGACTGAGGGACGACTGAAGCTCAACCGCACGACTGGAGCTCAAACGCACGACTGGAGGTTCAATCGCACGACAGGTCATACGACTGAGGGCTCAGTGGCATAAGCCCGTTCGTACAGCTCTTCAGTCGCACGACTGATGGTTCAGTCGTGTAGGAGCCCATACGCCTAAGTCCAATCGCATAGTGTTCAGTCGCAGGGAGGCCATACGACTGAAGGTTGCCCAATCGCCCAAATAGGGCTGATGTGTACGAGGAGAGGTATAGTTCAATACGGGGCTTCGGGAAAAGAGCAGGGGGTAAGTAACGATGTGATAGCTCCCGTAGCTGCACGTGTGACAACTATTGAGGCTTAGAAGTTAAGTGGGCATGATGACGATAGAATTGCATGTATATGCAGGATGTATGTATGATAATTATGATGTAGCCCTGTATGATGGTAATGACTGATGATTTGTGAATGTTGATGTTCCTTGTGTTGATGTATGTTTATCTTTTCGTATCTTTACGTATGCGTGTATGAATGAATGAAAAGTATTATGTAACGTAAAGTGAAGGATAATGAAAGAGGAACGTAATGAATGAACGCATGCATTAATAAACGAACGAATGAACGTAAAGCGAAAGAGTGTATGTATGAGGTGAGCGACTCTGTGTCGCAACAGACTTGAAAGAGGATCTTTGTCGCGTACCCCGGTACTGTGTCAGTCTTCGGACATAAGTCCGGGGTTTGTTTGTCAAGCCCCGGCACAGTATCAGTCTTCGGACATGAGTCGGGGATATTGCACGAGACAAGATAGAGAGATGAGATCTCTGTCACGTATCCCGGTACTGTGTCAGTCTTAGGACATGAGTCGGGGGTTTGTTTGTCAAGCCTCGGCACAGTATCAGTCTTCGGACATGAGTCGGGGATATTGCATGAGACGAGATAGTGAGGTGAGCAACTTGTGTTGCAACAGACTCGGATGGAGTTCAATCTAGATGATTGACTCGACGGGATCTTTGTCGCGTATCCCGGTGTTGTGTCAGTCTTCGGACATGAGTTAGGGGTTTGTTTGTCAAGCCCCGACACAACATCAGTCTTCGGACATGAGTCGGGGATTTTGCATGAGACAAGATCGAGATGAGAAAGAGAATTATGAAAGAACATATGAAACGAATGAAAGTTAATGAAAGTAAAAAAAGTTAAAGAACGAACGAATGAAAGTAATGAACAGAAGGAACATAATGATAACGTATGAAATGGGATCCTAATCACTCGACCTCAGTAATCATGGCTGTGTGCTATGAAGAGGGTAAAGTGTGACAGGATCTGGATAGAAGTAAAAGATAAAGAATGCATAAAAGTTAAAGATAGTTAATGAACGAATGACAGACAGAGAACGAATAAAAGTAAAGTTAAAGAATGAATGAGAACACAAAAGATAATAATGAAATTATCTATGTGTACGTATGATGCGTGTTCGCATGTATGTAAAGAACGGTTTTAACGAAAGAAAAGTATGTTTTAATATAAAACTAGAACTCACTCAGCAACGCTGACTTTGATGTGTTTCCAGTTGGCAGGTAAGGTTGCTGAGGATGGCACGGGGCTGCTACTCAGTTTCGTTGAGGCTGGCATCCATATTTTGACATGTCAATGCATTTTGAGATGAAAACGAATATTGTAATGTTATGAAATGACATGTTTTTAGTTATTAATGAAAGGTTTAAATTCCGATGCAAGATAAATGTACGTTTTAAAATGTTTTATGCGCGATGAATGACCAACTGTGAGGTGCCCGGAAACAGGGCCTTACATAAGATCCATGAGTAACTCAGGTTTATTTGAAAATTCGAATAGCATCACCAATAACTTATAATGATCATATCAGGTTCTAAAATTGATCATAGGTATGTTTTCAAACCTTTTGTTTCTTCACAGTGTTCATGGCATATGCTAGATCAATAATGTACCATCTTCTTGAAATTTTATGGACTTGAGTTATATTGATAATGTTTTATGCTCCGTCGTTAGATGCTACCAATTTTTTTTGGCAATCTAAGTTATACCATTATTCCGTCAGACGTGACTTATACTTAGTTAAAGGTTTGCTAGTCAACTCCTTCAACTACCTCAAATTCTTTAGGGGTCCATAGGTATCAAGTCAATAGGAATCAAGTTACCATTCAAGCTTATTGTACGATTCTTAATGATGCAACTATTCTCTTTTGTCTCACATTAGTCATTCTACTAACGAAGGCATGGTGTAAAGCTTGAGTTTCTTAATTCATATGTGGCCTAAAGATAGTTGATACCAGACTTTTTATTCGCACCAATGTAATCTTTTTGATTGAAATGAATATACTGGAAATTAGATCTAATTGGTTACATGTACTCATAAATGTCCAAGACAGCTTTCATTTGACTTCAGCACTCATGTGTCTCTACCGATCTCTTGTTGTAATCAAAGGTTAGAGAGTTGCACGTCATGAAGGACTTATAAGCACACTCTTGTACTTACTCTTCTATTTCTTGGTTTACAATCTTAGTTCTAGATAGTGAGAAACTTTTCTGTAATTTGCTTTATATTTTCTCCAGATTTTTTTTTTGGTTGAGTGGCAGCAATAATCTTGACATCTTAAAGATAAGTTTTGTATTTCTCTTGTTATCTAATTGTACTTTTCATTGTTCTTTATATACGTCCTACATCCATGATCACCTTTGACAATCTATCTTGCTTCGGTTACTTGGTACTAGTTCCAACGTTTTATGGTATTATCCTTTCTCAACATACTCTTCATCACTTTATATTTTATCTTATCTTATTGATTGACACTCTTGATAAATACTAATACAATATTTGAATATCTAATAATGTACATCTAGCCCATATGTTCATATTCCATTACACCACTAATCTTTATCATATGGAGCTGTCACTTCACCATTAAGACATAGGCACTAATCAATATGTTAGAATCTTACTAAGATACTCTTTTCATTATAAATTCACCATTATGTGGATCCAAGCGTAATCATCAATATACCTCACACGAATATTCTAGCTTTTCATCATTATGTATCAATATGAATGTCTGAATATGAATGTCATCCTTATTGAGCATTTCTGTTCGCTTGTTTACATGAACATTATATTTCATAATGTATTTGACTATTACTAATCGTGACTTTTCTTGCTAGTCGCTTCTGTTAATTAGACTAATTAACATAAGACTATTCGTAGAGGTGTACGTCTTGTACAATTCCTAATCAAAGCTATTAATCTACTCTTTATGTTTAGATAAACATAACCGATATCAAACCAAAACACAATTTACGAATGTAAATCCTTAATAACATTAGCTAACTGCTATTAACCTTTTATATTATTTACGTTTCTAATTATCTTTCACTATATGCTTAACACATATCTTACTCTTCTCATCTGTTATCACGTTACTTGACTCGTTTGGTAATCTACGTATTCTTTAGTTTAAGTTTAGACACTAATTGGTAATGCCTAATTCGCTTAAACTATGGCTCTGATACCAACTTGTAACGCCCGCCTCCCAGGGCATACCCTGGGGAGCGTTACACATCGGATATACAGAACACATAGTAATCCAAATTTCACAGCGGAAGTCTAACTTTGATTATACATCAAAACAAACATTATATTTTTCATGCTATATAAAACCATTACATCAATTTAACTATATTAGAGATCCGAATCTTCAATAGCGCTCTAGACCTCTATTTCCTCGTAAACTAGCCTATAATCTCCAATTTCTGCAATCTCTTGGCACCTAGGATGTGTGTCCATAAAATAGAAAACATTTAGGACTCAGCATAAAGCTTGTGAGTTCATAAACATGGTATTCTTCTAAATTCAAAACATGTTATTATTGACTATTGCATCAAGCAGATACAGCCATGGCAAACAGATAGTAATAGAGTAAGCACAGTATAAATTCACATAACCAGGTTATGTATACAAACTCCACTGGCTAAAGCAGAATCATACAAGCAGCCCTCAAGCATGCCACATATCACAGATGCTATTGATAGTCAATTCTTCAATTATTACCGTTATCAGAACATCACATCCCGTTTTAGAAAATAGTTCAGAGGAACTCACCTGTTTAGCAGTTACCCAACAGTTGATAGCATTTCCTAGTACAATCTGGTAATATCTCTAGGTCCTGATACATTTTAAATAATCCTAGGTTAGGTAATGTTACAACTAACTAGTTATTGTAATGGTTGGATATTGGTTTACGCTATCTTGTTTAAGCATGGGTGATCAGTCCATGCCTAACTAAGACTAAGCTACCCAATACTCACCCTAACACAACCCTAACGCCTAAAAATAATAATATTAATAATATTAAAACTACTCCTAATAATAATAATGTAAATCTAAAATAATTAATAATTAACTTGACATAAACTCAAAAGAGAACATATCTTAAAACTATCTATGGCAATTTGATATAGAGTCTCCTTACTCGCGCTCCTACCCGAGCTCCAAAAACGACTAATAACAATGCCCAATGGGGTATACTCTGGATTATTTTTAAAACTAGAGCATTCCCAAGAAAACTTATAATCTAAATTCAACCTTAAAGTTCTATATATAAGAAAACGAACAGATAGGTGAAAAGAAAAGCAGACGATGTGGGATGCAAATTGACATGCTTGCCTGTATGCTTGCATTCTTCGCTTCTTCCTTCCTTATATTTTTTAATATTATTATTATTGTATTGTTATAATTCATTCAGCTGCTTACTTCGTTTTTCTCTTATAACTTTTTGAATATAACGTCTTATAAAATCTCAAATATGCCATTGAGACGCTCTTATTTTCTCTACGAGTCGACCCAAGTTTCGTTAAAAACGGAGCACGTTTAAATATAATATATTATTATATATATATATTTAAACGGTCTCTTACGACACTAAAACTCGTCTAAAAATTTAAATTTAAAATACTTATTTCACTCATTACTTACTCGTTTAATAATATACAAAATGTAAAGTTCGAATTTATTTTATTTATATAATTACATCTGACCCTGAAAACCTGGGATGTTACACACGACACAAGTCACCATTGTATCGGGTGACGTCATGACACGTGCATCTTTGCATTTATTATGTCTTTGTAAATTAACCAGGTGTCATGACGATCCCGTTCATTACATCCCCGTGTTTCCGCTATAAGCGGGAGCGTGGCATTTGGTGTGTTTAATGATTTTGTCCATTAACTATTTTTGTTCTTAATGTATGGTTTTTGTAACGACTTTGGTCCATTTATATTAATTTCATTAGATTTTTTATTAAGTTAGATGATATTTTAATCATCTCATGTTTAAGGGACTTTACTGTATTCCCTTCATTGTCAATAAAAATATATAAAAAAGGTATTTATTTGACACAAAAATAAATAATAATAAAACTGGCCGGATGATGTGAATGTTTTAATTAGACTCGTTGAAAAAAATGACTTAAGATCAATCTAAAACAATAATCTAAAATTTATCATCTATTTATTACTTTATTTAAATAATAAACCTTAAAAATATATCAAGAACATAAAACATTGTTCATTATCCTTATTAAATATATCGGAACTACATGTTGCGTAGATTTATTTGCATATTTCATCTTAAAAATCTTTATAATTGTAAAAAATTATATGATGAAAACAAAAAAAAAAGAAACTGACAAGTGGGATGAGTCATCTTTTTATTGCAAAAATTCTAAATGCACATTTGTAATAGTTTTAGATGAAAACAATGTCAAATATTCAACGAAGAAATATTATAGAAAAAATACAACTATTATTCCATGACCATAAAATCTACTCTCAAACTTAGAAAAAAAAAAGACTTACATGGAAGATGGAAATGCAAACTGTTTCTTGTTTAAAAAAAGGCATCTTTAGAAAGACATTTTCTTACAAATGAAACAAAAATAAATTACTTAAAAATTAGTTTAAGAAAAGTCAATTTAATAATGAAAAAAAGAAAGATAAGAAACACCCTTTAAAGATTAAAACAATTAAACAAATATCCATCAAGTGTGGAATGATTTAATTATCCTTTAACTTAGAGTTAAATGTTTTTTTTTTTGGTTTTATATCGTTTTGTGTTATTTAATATTTATGTATTAGTTATTGCGATTTCAGTACCCGTGTTTCATAAAAATCATCGAAACAACCGTTCCGTCCAAATCCCTAGATAACGTCAATTATCACCACAGGTAAAACCAACATTTTCTTTATTAAATGTTATTTTTGTCTCTAATTTTATATCATTTTATAATTTCAGTACTCGCGATCAAATACACCTATAATATTACGATATGTTTTTGTTTTTAGAGATGTCAGTGTTCTAGGTAGTTATTAAAGTTAATATTGTTGTAAATAAACTTTTTTATAATATATTCCGGTGCAAAATAAAGTTTCTTATTTCTTAATATGCATTTTCTCAACAGCATCACGAGGGTGTGAACTTACTAGTTAATAAGAAAAAACGAACTTTAATCGTAGTGCCCAACATATCTTTTAAGTCGCCTCCTCCTTTTAGACTACTTTAAATAATTGACCGTAATAATCACATGAGGAATCGCTTAGTCTCTCGCCATTAGCAATTCCTGCCCTTGATAAGCGTTTTGATAAATTATTAATAAAAATAAAGGGGAAACGACAGACATAAAGCGGAAAAAAGAAGAAAAGAAAACGATGCCACATACGTAGACGCAGGGCAAAACCATGCAAGAACAAAAAAAGGACCTGTTTAAAAGACGTATGAAACCAGTCTTGAAACGAGTTAGGTAATAAAGAAATTGAAAATCTAACAAACAAACTAGACAAACAACTTGCTATATAGTCTAACTATAATTATACAACTATTAACAAAATCTGCAGCGTGCGACTACTTTTTAAAGTTTTAAAATCAAATAAAGATAATAATCATATTTAATTATCATTAGTGGTGTTGAAGAAGAAAAAATGATGAAGAATGAAGAAGAAGAATGATGAACGTGAATGTGATTAATCGCGAGTATTGAACTAACAAAAATGATATAAAACCAGGGAGGAAAATAGTAATTTAATAAAGGAAATGACAGTTTTACCCCTGGTGGTAACGGACGTTATCTAAGGATTTGGACGGAATACTATTTCGATATTTTTTTAAAATACGGATGCTAAACCGTAAAAACTAAAGCACAAGTGTTGAAATAACAAAAAAGACATATTACCATAGACCAAAAAAATTAACTCTTTAACTTAATAGGAAAAAACTAACATAGTTAGTGTTAGTGATCACAATTGTTACAAAATGTAAAGCACACATACTAAAGTAGTTAAAAAATTAATTTTTAAACTAAAATGCTTAAACATATCAAATCCTAGGAACCAAAATAGTAATTTACTTTGATTATAATTATTTGACTTTTTTTATTTTAGTTTCACTTTAGAATCTACCGTACAATCTTATTATTAAGATTTGTTAGGTATGTAATAGTCACACACCTTACGACGTCTCGATCTTAAATAGAATTTAAACGAAAATGAAAACGTGAATAACGATTAGCATGTGTGAAAAGAAGAGTTAGGAAACATCAAATTCAACTTAAAGCAGTAAAAGGTATATTATTTTACTAGCTTGATTTCTAATAAATTTAACTTCGAAATTTAGAAAAAAATAAAACGAGCATTAAGGTACACCAAACTAGTTCTTAATAAAATTCGTAGCAAACTTATTTAGTAACATAAGCAAAAATATGCACGTCGCAACATTGTTCATAATTACAGATAGTGATTTATTTTAGAAGTTTAAAAATAATAAAAGTAAAATTCATCGTATTTGATCCGGAGCGATTTGAAATAAAACTTGTATCGAAATGAAAACAAAAATATGTCCATCGCTACAATGAATTCATAATTTTTAATAACCATTATATTTTAAAGTTCATAAATTAAAAAAAGTTAAACATACACCCTATTTGACCCAACACGGTTTGGAATTAAGCTTATACCGAAATACAAACAAAAATTTTCGAGTTAAATGCGTTTACGTCCCGAGGATTCATAGAAATTATCATTTGAATCCAAAACTTTATAATGTTGTCATTTGCATCCAAATGTTTTACTAAAATTATCATTTGAATCCATTTTGCTACACCTAACTAACACAGTTAACTTTTCCGTTAAGTTTCCAAAATGAAAGTTATTTTAATAAAATAAATTACAAAATAAAAAACACCCACGTGAGGATTTTTTATATGTTTAGCCTCTTTTGACAATTGTAGTTATGATTTGACTCTATAATCGTATTTTATTATTTTGTCTTGTTAATGTATTTTGGTTTAGTAATTGTGTTACTTTTGCCGTTTTATTAATTAAGCATAGATTTCTTTGGTTTAAAGCTTAATTATGATTAGATGATTGATGTTTTATGATTATTATTCATGGTAGTTAATGTTATTGTATAAATAGTTTTTATACTTTTATGATAATTTATCTTTTATTGTTGTAATTCAAATAATTTATATTATATGACTTGTTTGTTTATTTATATATAGTTTTGTTTTGTATATTTTATAAAGTTAGAAATGAATCACTTTTAGTTGTTCATACTTATATTTTATTTCATATAATATGATATCCAGAGATGACTTTTTGATTAAATGAAAGAAATATTCACCATCATTCCTCGTAAATTAAAATCGCAATGGTGATTATCAAATGAGTCTGAACACTTAAAACTTATCACGTAGAGCTGATTTTTTATTTGTAATTGTTTTGACTAAAATATCTCTAATTTAGGAAACTTAATGAAAAAACTTAACGACGTTAATTAGGAGTAGTTAAGTGGATTCAAATGCCAATTTTTGTGAAATTTTTGGATGCAAATAGTAAAATTAAACTTTTGAATTCAAATGATAATTTATATGAAACTTCGGGGATGTAAAATGCATTTAACTAAAAAATTTCCCATGGGATATATTCGTAATTGAGAAAACCATTACTCGTAATTTGAGCATTACATTTTAAAGGAAAAGGTAAATAATTACCCCTTTTTTACCAAACTTTGCTTTATATAAAACTTATACCGAAACGTAAATAAAATAAAACATGTTGTAACATTGTATGCGGAATTGGAGAAAACATTAAATTTTAAACCGTATAAGAGAAAAACAAAATTTAAGGAAACGTTAAATTTATAATTAAAAAGATATATTTTATTTAATATTTTATTTATTCAACTCGTATAATATACGGGTTACTAAAGCTAGTTAATTATAAAAATTACAATAATTAAAAATATGAAAATAAATATAATGTAAGAAAATGGTGGAGGGGTGAGAGCATTCAAAGGCAAAGGGGAAAAGGAAATCCAAATGAAAAAATATACATAACGGGTGAGATCAATTTTTGTTTTCAAAGTGCAATTTTCCTTTCATTTACAATGCAGCAAAATAAAAAAGAAGAAACTTAGGAGAAGCCCTAATTCTATTAGTTAGATTGATTACTGTTCACGGTTGAAACTACCTCGTTATTATATAAATAAACTGTTACAAACTCACAGTCGTTGGTTAATAACCATAAGTTATGTCAAATACATTAATGTTATGTGGGAAAAAAAGTATTTCATGTTATATTGATTTAACTTACATGACAATCATATTTAGTTAAAGTTAAATTCACGATTCAAAATATGACCAATAATATATTTGCTTGTGTTAAAAACAACAACCTCAATCTAATAGATTTAAAATCAAGTGGCTTGAATATAACGACTGTAAAACCACACATCTAAATAAGCCGAAAGGGTTTTAAACATGTTGACTGGGGGTAAAGGGCGGGATGGTTGTAATCAATTATAAACAAATTAGAACATGTTATAAGAAATGGACTGAAAAGGGTCTTATAAAATGTTGGTTTGGTGATTTTATAATACGTATCATTTAATCCAACCGTAAGGGTTGATTGGTTTATCGCTCTAGTTGAACACATTAATCAAGTTAATACAAACACAATCTATTTCATTGAATTATTAAACAAGTCACCCCGAGCATGATTTAATTATAAACGACTTAAACATAACAAATTCAGAAATTAATAATTTTCTACTTATGAGATATTGAAAATGACACCATACGTGCTTTTTTATGTGTGTAATTTTATTTCAAAAAGATACCTGAACTAGAAAAAACATGTAGGGTGATTTAATTAATTTTTCAAGTAATATAAGTTATTTTATATCATTATGTTTTCTAAAGAATATCAAACCTCTGGTGATATTTCAATTATGCTACAAACAAACATAAATAGAGTTTATTAACTAGTTTACATAATACATCATAAATAGTCACCCGTCTTGGATTGTGGTGGCGGTGGCGTATGCGGCATAATAGAACTCGCTTCCGAATTAATTAAATATACTTCAAAACGTATAGTAATTCGAATTTTTTCCGTCAAATAAAAACGTATTATATTTGACACGACTATAAATAGAATTTATGTCGAAGCGTTGCTGATTCAAAAAAATAACTAACAGCTAATCCCATAAGACACATGGAACAAAGAAGACGAACAAAAAAAATTGGGAATGAAAAAATGCGAACACGGGTAAATGGATACTTTAAACACCATATCACCAAACCAAAGACAATTTAATTGATATACAAATGTAATTTAAACTTACAAAGCATACGATGAGCACTTGAGAAAAAAAAGGAAAACAAATTAGCCACGTGGACCAACCATACTCAAAGTATTTTAGACAATTCATTAGATTGTTATAGACATAATGGTGACATGACAAAAACACAATAAGTTATCGCAAATAGAGAAAACGGTGTTTCAACTAATACCTCATGTCGAATCACCTTATTTGACTTTGTTTCTAATTAGGAACTAATCATATAAATTTCAAAAAATACCTCTTCGTTATTATATATTGGTTGGACTACCCTTCTAACACACCCATGGCCTTCAACAACACGTCTTGTCGTGATCATATGGTTGTTGAGCATCTCTCTAACTCATTACATAACACCTGGCCGCACTTTGACTTGGTTATTTGGATGAATTATCCATCTACTTCATACCATGAAAAAATTCAGTTATGCGTAACAGCATGAACGATTGACCGATCATAAAATACACACTAAGGACTGACAACATATTAACTTTATTAATAGTTAAATCATCTTTCTCATTGGATCAAGGGACTTCAATTAGAGGTAAAACCATTGTCGGTTGTGGGACTCCAAGTTCTCTTCATAGTGACATGTGACATACTGACCTTGTCATTGAGTTGAGCTACACACTTGGTCACTCGATGACATTCGTCTATACTAGCTGCTTGAGATATGCCATGCTTTTCTCTACGACTTGATTATATGCTAAGGCATGGTCAGGTAGCTACCTATCTAATTAAACTGTTATTAAGTACTATCAAGTGATAGGAAATGAATTCTAATTCTTATCTTAAAAACCTTAGGAGAGGAGGGTTAATTAACAAGCTCTTTAAATTAAATTCACTTTTTTGTTAATTTAAATCATAAGTTGTTTATAATGTTTCTTGTTGGAATCTTTGCTGGTTGAAGGTTAAGTATGAACAAGTTTAAAAAGGAAGAAGAATCAACACATGTAATGTTAGCTCTAATTAAAGATTCGAGCGAGTGTTAACTAACCATTATAAATTCACATGGTCTCACAATGGTTTATATTCACTAATGAACTTCTCATTAACTAAGATAGCGATCACCATTACAATTTACCCATAATAATTAGTGACAACCTACACACCTGTCACTAACTAGATAGTGATCATTGCTTCACTTCATACTAATATAAGGTAGTGATCGGTTATTGTTTTACTTCATACTAAGGTCCCAATGCTGACAAAACCACATGATCAGGAGAAAGCTGATCACTTCAGGTGTTGTCTCACAAGTACTCAAAGTACTGAAGGCAAATCACAACACTGAGGAACAAACCGAACCCCACCGAACAACATAAATGGTTTGACAACTGCTGAAGAGTCTATCAGGAAGTCCAAAAGTACTGTAGAAACTCTCGTGAAGAACAAATCTTCAGTAGTTAAGAATCCGTCAATACATTAACATAAGTACTGAGAGGAAGAAAGTACTGAAGAACAAACCTTTAGTATTTTCATCTTCTTCATAGTATGAGATCAACTGAAGAAAAAAAAACCATGTGAAATATGTGGCTTATTCAATCATTCTCACGATGAATGCTGGTTGCCACCCCCGGGCTCAGTAGGGTGGGACGTCACAGATTAGCAACAACATACATGGCAGCGGAAACAAACCAATATAGAGCTCAAAGGAGAGAACATCACATGGCATTTCAAGTTTTTTAAAAGACACCGGACTGGAAACAGATCCAGCCCCAATGTTTACATGTTTTAACATAAATTAAACAGTCATTGTATCAAATTGTTCAAGTCATAATTTGGTCACACAACTAATGCCATGGTCTCGGGGTTGAGTCTAAGTCTTCCATATCAGCTAAGAGTCTTCATGGGTTACCTGAAACATGCTCAAAAAAATAGTGTCAACTAAAAAGTTGGTGAATTCAAGTGCTTAAAGTTTCAAACAATAGAAGGAAATCTTAAGTTCATAATAAAGGTTTTAGAATCAGGTGTGAAAGTTTATGAAAATCTCATTTGATTTTAAAAGCATCATATTTTGTATCAGTCATCATGAGGTATCACAATCAACCCTTCACTTGGTCCCCGGTGGCCTCTTCTAAACTTGTGTTTAACCGGATATTCCGAAGGAAAGATCCAAGCCTAGAACAGTGAACCATTCCTGCCAGGATGGTTCACCATAGTTTCTTATTCAAAACTGTACTGCCACAAATGACCCCTCAGGATCTCAGTGGGGTGCCTCCTTGTAGCGGGAGCCACTGTGCGTGGGGGATTCCCCAAATAGATCTATCCACATAAAACAAGCGGTTCACAAAAGAATTAATGATCATGATATAAGTATCAGCAAGTATCCAAAAGTCTCACATACAAGCAACAAATAAAGCATAATCATAGTTCCATAAAACAAAAGAGCATGTTCCATCCCAAAACAGTAAGTAAAAGGGATCACTATAACTCACCTTAGATTTAATCAAAGAAATCCTTCGTGTGCCGGGAATATCTCAAGTCTAGCCCCTAAAATCAATATATTAAGTGATTAGCTATTGCTCATAAACCTATTTAAGATGCATTAAGAGTGTCTAAGCCTTAGTTGGTGGATTCGGCTTTGATTCGATTAGGGTTTGTATAAAATTTCCTTTTAGGAAAGTCAAGGTTTCTCATACCATTAAAGGTTCTTACATTACTAAGTCCAGAATATATGGTAAACATTCTATTAAAGTGACTAAAGTTCTTATTGGAGTCAATTATGAAGTTTAACAAAATTTTACAGTTTAGCCCTGAAGTTTCCAAATTGATAGTTTCTACCCTTAAGTTTGTTTCTTGTATTAGATGACCTCCATAACCAAAAATCAGTTTATAGAACTTATATAACTTTATTTAAGAACATATACTCAAATTTTAGTTTATGGGCCGGTTATTTTTACGTGGTTTAACGTTGCGGTTACGCTGTGAAACCGAAGGGTTTAGATGTTACCTATGAGTTTTCATGGTTTTGAGTTAGGTCCCGTAGCTAACTTTTTAAAGTCATTCTTATAAATTTCCAACCCTTTTTAAATCAACAAAATTTTCCTCTAGTAGTGGAAAGACTCGTTTTCCGTTTAAACCGTTAAAACGCTTTTTTAACCGGGGTTTGACCTTTAAAAGCTTGTTTGACCAACCTTTCCACTTTATAATTATTTTATTAGTTATACTAATGGAGTAATATGATTTTTATAATTTCTCACCTTATATCCATTTTCTTAGATTTTCCTAAAAACGTCTCTCGGTTAGCACCCGTTTTCACTTAAAAATCCATTAAATTATCTTTTGACCACTAAAAATACACATTGATCCAGAACACTTTATTAATCCTTAATGACCCTGTAATTCTCTTTAAAATGTTTATATCTCAAGGTTCTTGTTTTTAAGGATTTTAGCATGTTTTCGGGTCCCGAAAGTGACCAAATAGGTCTAAACACAACATGTCCTTTGTTCCAAACATTAACAATATTAGCACTCTTAATATACATCAAAACCTACTGCAATAACAGTCCCAAATCGTGGCCTAGTCATTCACACATCCATAGCCTTCAAATACATAGAAAATGCCATTACCGACCATTACACTTGTGTAAATCATTGTAACTTGACTTTATTCATTACCAAGACTTCATATAACTTAAAAAACAGGTTGTTGGGTTGTCTAAAAATCATTTTGGAAGGTTATGACCTTGTTTAAGAGGGTTTTCAAGAAGTGTTTATGGTGTGTGTAACTTGTAGAAAGAGTGGTTTTTCATGGTGTCTTGTGTAAAACCTTCCATT